>JAJOOO010002890.1:0-48787 GCA_029582685.1 Solanum piurae | reverse complement strand
TATATATATATATATATATATATATATATATATATATATATATATATTCAATAAATATTTGGAGGTATAAATTGATTACTTACAAGGTGTTAATGGTGGCGAGCAATTTCACAAAAGTTTATTCCCATGTTTGTTGAACGTGAAATATATGTGCATAAAAAAAAAATCAATGACACACTGAAGAAAGGAAAATAACACATTGTAGAAGAAGGTTTGATTTAATAAGGAAGTAATAGGGCATAGTTCATTTTTTGCACACATTTTCGTTGTTTGCAGAAGTTGGGTGTTTGATGTGGAACTGCGTTGGACGTATTGTTTTGAAGAGAGAATAGCTAGAAGTTGCATCTGTTGAGATTAGATGAGCGTTGCAACTGTTCAAAATTGAGCAAGTGTTGATGACTATTGGTGTATGACTTTAATTTGTAGTGGTGTTTTTAATTAGGGTTTTTTTAAGTTAAGGGTATTTACGTAATTTAACATTTAAATTGGGAGTTCATGCTTTTAAGGTAGTATAGATATAAAGAACTTTTCTATATTTTAAGGATTTTCTAGCTTGACGTTTATGCCGTGGAGGAGAAGAAAACAAAAAAGAGATAGAGTGTAGAAGATGAAAAAATGAATTCATTTTGAAATACGTTGATTCGACATGTTTAATATATACACATGGTATTTGTGAGGGAAAAAGACTAAATTAAGATAAAAATCTTCATTATTAGAGTCGACAATATTTTATATTATTAAATTATTCAAAAAAATATTTACAAGTAAGAGTTATCAAGTATCTTTAACATTACTAGAACCACCACTACTTATATTTCCTAATTCAAACGGTTTATTGTAATCGCCACAAACAGTCGCAAATTTTTTTGATGGTCGTTGTAAATTTCTTGTTTTAGCAGCAACTGCTAATAGTATCAAAAAATCATTGCTAAGTTTTTTTTCTCTAGTAAAGTCAAAATTGGAGCAAAAGTCAATTGCGCCTTTAATTTATGATAGTTCTTCTCACAACCCTGAAACCATTGGAACTTAGTCATTTTTTATGTCAACCTGGTAAACAAGGAAACAATAGACGAGAGCCCCTCAACAGACCTTTTATAATAATTGGCTAAACTTAGAAAGCTTCTAATATCTGTCAGAGTAGTAGGCTTAGGTCAGTTTTTCATAGCCATAATTTTCTGAGAGTCTACCTGAATACCCTCGCTAGAAACAACATGCCTAAAAATTGCAACTGATCTCAATCAAAATTCACATTTAGAGAACTTGACAGATAATTGTCTTTCCTCGAGGGTCTTAAGAAGAATCTTAAGGTGATTAATTAACATACTCTTCATCTCTATAGGAATAAATGAGGATATCATTTATGAAAATGATAATGAACATATCAAGGTAATGTCTGAACATTTTGTTCATGAGATTCATTAAAGTTGTAGGAGCATTGGTTAGTCCAAAATACATAATAAAAAACTCAAAGTAATCATATCGAGTTCGAAAAATTGTCTTCGAAATGTCATACTCTCTGACCTAAACTGATGGTACCAGATATGAGATCAATCTTAGAGAAATAAATGTCCACCTGAAGTTGGTCGAACATGTCATCAATTATAGAAATGTGACAATTATTATTAATCGTGACCTTGTTCAACTAGTGGTAGTCGATAAACATTCTGAGGGAACCGTATTTCTAAAGCACGAAGAGGACTAGTTGTTGGAATGTACGTGTCCACCAGTGACCACGGGACCAGGTCCCTCAGCAGAATAACAGTGCAGAAAGTAAATATCACAATGTAAAACAGGCACAAGAGTTTTACGTGGAAACCTCATTGCTCAAGGGAATAAAACCACGACCTGTCTCATAGGATTTTTCAAACTGCTTTTACTAATCTTCTCAAGCAAAAGTAAAACACAGTTTACACCACAACAATGAGATTAACCTCCTAATCTCACACTAAGTAATGCAACTATTACTTAACCGAGCCTAAGCAATATCTGCATTGCCAGCTACACTAATCTTCAACGATTAATGTAGACTTTTACAGTAAGACACAAAGTTACCCCTAATTATATTCTTACAAAGACTTCTCACAAGTTTTGAAACGTTTCTAACACAAGTGAAACGAATCCTACAACTTCTCTGTCTCAGTTGTTGAAAGAGAAATTGAACCTTTTAGTTCCCCATGAGTGAGAGATCAACCTAGAACATAAGTCAATTCTTAGGTACTCTTTCTATCAACTTGACACCCAGCATAATCAGCATCACATGTTCCTCAAAATCAAAAAGTCTCCTGATGGACAGAATAGAACCAAGTCCCTATTTTCTTCAAGTGTTTTCGAATTCTCTTAGCAACCCTCAAATGTGATTCTTTTGTACAAGAATGGAGTTTATGAACCAGGTTCATCAGCATCCAGTCCATAACATGAAAGTTTTTCAGCAGTTTCTCTAAAAGGATACGAGGTCCCTGTCTTTGATCAGACATCAATTGCCTTGAATGTTGTGCTATCTTCTTCTCTGTAGCTAAGTTCCTATGAGAGTATACAACTCGTCCTTGCTTAGGGCTTCAGTGAAGATGTTTGCCACTTGATCTTCCATTTTGCAAAACTTCATGATGACATTACCCCTCTTTATCATTGTCTTGACTTCAAGTTTATTAAGCCATTTAAGAAGCTCATTGATGTACTTTTCTGGACAACCGAGGGTACCTTTAGAGGTTTGCTGAATCTATAGCTCTAAGAAGAAATCTCCCATCGTGCTCATTTAGAACTCACTACCCATGAATGCAGCAAACTCTTCACACAACAATTCAAAAGGTTGCTCCAAAGATGACATCATCGATATACACTTGAATGACAAGCAATTCCTTCCCTTGTGATTTCAAAAAAGGGTTTTTGACAATTTTACCTCTTTTGAAGCCATTGTTGAAGAGGAACTTGGACAACCTATCAGCTTTTTTGGGAACCGAGTGTCATACTTTGCTTATTTCAAACTGAGCTTGATCAGCTTCTTCATTCTCACCTTCAGAATTCAAATTATTAGTTTGAATTGCATCATCTTTGTTCAGCACTGTCTACAGGACCGGGTCCTTCATCAGGTTCATAATTTGCATTAGCTTATTTGAGATTGCTGGATTTATGAAGAGGATGTTCTTCAACAAGCTCACTAATTAGACCATCTCTCTGAATCTGAAGCACCCCTTCCATCTCAGAATCTTCTTTCTTTTGCAACTTCTCAACTCTTCCAGACTCATCAAAAATCACATGACCACCTTTTTATACACCCGATAAGCCTTGCTGGAGGAAGAGAATACCACAACTGTTCTTTCATCAATAGTGAGATCAAACTTCTCAATATCATCCTTTTGGTCACAGAACATGTAGTATCACCACTTCAGCCCGAAAGTTGTTTAAAAGATGAAAAGCCTGCGTATTCCACTTGAAGGGTGGTCTGATATGCTTCTTTTATCACAAGCATCACAAACTTTGTCATCTACAATTTTATTTTGAGCAGACCAAGGACCAGGTCCCTTGACACAAGTTTGTTCAGCAAAGGAGCCTTCACATGGCCAAGTCTCATGTATCATAAATCAATATTCTCACCTTAAGCACCAAGGAAAGTGAGAATGATGCGATGAGCTGTGTTTAGATCAGCACTATATATGCTCTTGCATCTCTTTTCTATCAAAATCACCATTTGAGAGATCAAGTTATGACCACACATTTATTTGATAAGAGTTTGACTCACTTTCCTTTATCACGAATCTGTGAAACATTTGAAAGATTGTACTTCAACCATTGATATAGTACACAACCTCAATAGTGTGTTCCATAGATTTTCCAACCATGCCTACACCAAAGATATACCCTTTTGTCATCGCCACACGAGACACCTCTATCTTGAAATGCCTTGAGAGAGAGGAAGTTTTGCATTTTTCTCAGTCATGAGTTTTGAGCATCCACTATTCATAAACCAACACTGACTGATGCTACCTTCTCTCACTTGCATAACAAATCACTTGTCAGCCTTGGGAACCCATTTGAGACGGAGTTCCCAGTAAGCAGATAACGGAGTGATAAGAGAATTTTTTGTCCTGTAAGGTAGGCTGGTTTTCTTCAACTCAGGACCAGAAGCAGCACTAGGTCCTTCTTCAGTCTATTCCTCTGTTTGGAATAGTTTGACGAACTTTCTTCATATTTTTTCAAAATCGAACAATCTTTCTTAAGATGTCCATCTCGACCGCAATGCACACACAACAGATTATCAGCATTAGAACCATTTTTGTTGTGAGGATTGTATGATGACTCTATCTTCTCATACCCCAGTCCTCTTCTACTATTGTTGCCTTCACCAATTAGATTTGTAAGAATTTTAGAGGAATTGGTCCATTTGAGGGATTTTTCAAGTTCCTCTTTTACACGGACCAGACCCTTCTCCAACTCAAGATTTCTTTCTAAAGCCAATTCCATCTTCATTTCAGCAGTGTGCAACTTATTTTCAAGCTCCAACGCAAGCTGCTTGCCTCGTTCTTTCCTTTAAAAACTGTATTAGTTTGCCCTTTCATATTTTCCTTCAGTTCTAGATTTTCAGCTTCTAGAACAGCCATTTGATTTTCAATATCAGATATTTGGGCAACTAAAACAATTTTTCCATCTTGAGAGATGTCTAGACTATTGTTCATGAGATCATTCTCAGTTGTTAGCTCACTTATCAAATCAAGTAGTACAACAACTGGCTTTCTCAATTTAATGGTAGTAAAAATGTTCAAGTTTTGCTTGAAGTATGATAGGGTTACCTTTTCGTCAGCATCTTCCTCATCTGACTTTGCCATGAAAGCATCATTAGAGTGTTCAGAATCATCTGAATCACTTGAGGAATTTTCCCATGCAGCCATATCCCTTTTCACTGCCTGGAAAAAGGCTTTTCTCCTGATTATCTTGGGACGGACGTGCTCCCCTTCTTTGTCTTTTACTTCCTTGTGGTCAGCTTCATGCATAGGTCAGTCTCTCATGGAGTGACTTGATTGATCACACTTGTAACACACGTCACTAGAGCTTGTAGCACTGTCATGAGTTTCTTTCTTCATGAAACCTCCACATTCACTCACAAGTTTTTGATATCTTTGAGTGAGATAACCCGTGGTCTCATCTATTTCAGAGATTTCACTTTGTGACACCTTGAAGACTAGTGATTCATCCCTTTCTGCACCTCCTTTATGATCAACATCACCAGTCAGATCTGCCCTCATGTCTTCACCTTTGAAAATGAGACCCTTCCCTTTTCTATGCATCTCATGAGTTTGAAGATGCTCAAACAGTGCACACAGAGTCATTTCTTCAGGTTCCCTTGTCTTATTGCCAGTCGTAAAGCCATTTGTCCAAGATCTGGGAGAAATTTCCAGAATCTTGGAGACTTGTCTGCACACGAGGACTGGTTCTTCAAAGAGCTTGAGATCATCTATAATGGTGGAGAATTTTGTGCGCATTTAATGAACAGGTTCACCTTCTTTCATGGTGAAACTTTCGAACTGAGCAGTAAAGAAATCTAGCTTAGATTTCTTTGTTTCCTCAGTGCCCTCATAGGTAGTTCTCAGCAGATCCAAAATTTCTTTGGCTGATTTGCATGAAGAGATCAGATCATATTCGTTCATTCCAATGCCACACATAAGTAGCATCCTGGCTTTGTGATTTTTCTGAACTAGTTGCTTGTCAGAGTCATTATACTATTTTCTAGTTTTGGGAATGACTCTTGTGATTTCTCCAACCTTAACATCCGTGGTTGGCACATAAGGACCTTCACATATCACATCCCACACTTCAATATCCTCAGCCATGAGATAGTCTCTCATTCGAATCCTCCAGTGTCTATAGAACTGACCATCAAATAGAGGAGGTCTTGATGGAGACTGACTTCTTTGCACGCTCACTGGTGTCTTCATATCCTTTATAAATTTCTCTCTTGGTGTTAAGTAGATAGAGAGCCCAAGCTCTGATACCAATTGTTGGAATGTACGCGTCCACCAGTGACCACGGGACCAGGTTTCTCAGCAGAATAACAGTGCATAAAGTAAATATCACAATGTAAAACATGCACACGAGTTTTACATGGAAACCTCTTTGCTCAAGGGGGTAAAACCACGACATGTCTCATAGGATTTTCCAAACTATTTTTACTAATCTTCTAGAGTAAAAGTAAAACACAGTTTACACCACAACAATGAGATTAACCTCCTAATTTCACACTAAGTAATGCAACTATTCCTTAACCGAGCCTAAGCAATGCCTGCATTGCCCACTACACCAATCCTCAACGATTAATGTAGACTTTTACAGTAAGACACAAAGTTACCCCTAACTATGCTCTTACAAAGACTTCTCACAAGTATTGAAATGTTTCTAACACAAGTGAAACGAATCCTACAAGTTAAGCACAAATACAAACAATCAAGAATAGTGGTAGGTACGGAAAACACTCCTTCAGTTGATCAGGTCCTTGTTGTAGGTAATCTTGTGCTTGAGTTCTTCCTTGAAGATGGCCTTCTTTTCAAGCTTATGAATTTTCAGAGAAAATCCAAGTTTTTGTTTTCCAAATCTTAAGTTTATGTTTTGTGTTAAGAGATTATATCAAAATGAACACAAAATCCTTGGGACCGCCCATTGTCTGAGTGCCTGCTTCTATGGAAAGACGTGCACCTACGACATCAGAGGTGGCAACTTTTCTGACAGTTGTCTTGTTGTCCTTTCACATATGCAGTCTTGCAGGGACCAGGTCCCCTGCAAACTTTTCTTAGTGAGTTCTTGAAAAGACTTGCTGGCTTTTACTCCTTTTGAATGAATGAATTAATTTGTTGTTTGTCATGTTGACTAAGTCAACCATAAAGAGTTATTAACCGTTGGAAAAACAACCTCGTCCATTCTGATTGGTGTAGTATTCTGACACCTCACCAACCTCTGACAGGATAACTTTACAATTGTACACCATTATAAATCTGGACGAGAGAACTCTGCCAGGGACCGGGTCCCTGCAATTGTGAGACACTGAAATAGACGGTCTCGTCCGCTCTTCCTATTGGTGCAGTATACTGCACTTTTCACCTACCACCTGTCATGACAGCTTTACAGTTGTACCCCATTTGAATCTGGATGAGAGCACTCTGCTAGGGACCAGGTCCCTGCATTTGTGAGGATCATCAAAACACCTAGAATATAACACTAGTCACCTCACATGGAAACACTAGATCTACTGAATCTTTTATCTCGAAGGTCTTTCAATTGTTATTTCAATTTTCTTGACTCGATTTGAAACATTCTACATGGCAGAGTAGAGATGGATTTTGTATCATGAAGAATGTGTATCCAAGTCTATCTCCCTAATAGGAGGCTCTAGAAAGATAATCGATAAAGACTTCTGAAAATTCACACACTATCGAAATTGATTGAAGAGATTGAGTCTCGGAGTTGGAATCCTTAATGTGAACTAGATGGTAAATATATTTCTTAGAGATCATCTTTCTATCCTTAATATATGAAATGAAATGACCCTTAGGTACGATCGACCTACTCTTCCACTCTAAGACCGGATCATTGAGATATTGAAACTTTACAACTCTAGCTCGCAGTCAACTAAGGCATAACAAAAATATGACTAGTCCATACTTAGGATATCATCAAAGTCTACCATATCTAAAATATCTAACTCTACTAGATCAGTTCAGATTTAACAAGGATCAAGACAATGCAACTCCTATAAATTCATTTAGCTAAAGTTGTCTCTTTGACTGAAATGGAAATATAAATGGTGCAAAGCCTTAGAAGTTCTAAGTCTGGATCAGACCATGAGAAGATGAAAATGTTGCAGAAATTGAAATCCATGAGTAGCATCTATGAATCATAGATGGAATCATGGGCCATTTATGAGGCTAGCAGATCAGGTTTAGAAAATAGAAATTTTACCTAAGATTCACGAACCCAAATCACGAGTCATAAATGGGTTTACATATAGTAGATTGGCTCGTAGATCATAGTCCCAAAACTCAAATTTTTTGTGACATTTATAAACACTATTTACAATCCATAAATGGAGCAAAAGATCGTAGACGTGACTCATAGATAGAATTTCATACACTTAGTGTTTAAAGTGATTTCTACGAATGGGATCTACGATACGTAGATCAAACAATGGATTGTTGATAACCCTCTTGAAACCTGTCAGAGATAGTTTTCTTAAAAGGTTGTTCTAGTCTTTTTCAACTCTTTTAATCTCTACACTATGTCATTTTAGCCTATTCTAAGTGGTATTGATGGGAATTATATTATCTCAGAACCATGTTATGTTAAACTACATGACTCAGATTAGTAGTTTGTCGTGATTATAGATACTTTAGATAAAGTGTCTAGCAACTATTATCAGTTATAAAAAGTATTCATATTATCAGTTATATCAGTATCATTCAGTATAATCAGATTATTAACATTATGAGATTATCAACATGTATTTTGTTGGGAGTATTACTTTGCACCGAGCAGACCTTGGGATAAAGGATCAACCATCATTTACTACTGAGACCTTTAGTAGCAATCTTAAAGTCCCAGAATGTAATGACCCGATCAATTATTTTTGGAAAGTTTCATGAATTTACCATTTTTCCCCTCTCGATATCGAGCTCGAGTGGTTTTTAGTTGAGCTTTGAAAGTTGGTTTTGAACTTTGAGTTTAAAGTTGAGATGTTTATAAGTTTTGAGTTTGAAATGCTTAAGTGGTTAAGAAAGTTGTTTTCAGTGTCTTTTGAAGTTTCGAGTGTCGGAATGGAATTCTGTTGATTTAATTAGTCTCGAAATATGTGAGAGTTGTCGGTTTTAGATTCAGAGTCCTTTTGAGGATTTGATGTCCTAAATTGTAAAATTGTGGAAATTTAGCCTTAGGGTTAACTTTGGTCAACATTCAGGGTTCATGTACCGGATCAGAATTTTGAGAGATTCGTTGGATTTGAAGGATTATTTAGGCCTAGGTGGTGTCTTGGTTGAGTTTTGAGAGGTCCTGATTTTGTTTTAAACTTTTAGGCGTTGAGTTAATTTCTTGTAGTTTTCACGGATGTCTGGTCAAGGAGAACTTAGATTTGTGTTTCAATAGTTTCATTGAGTTTGGAAAGTCGAGCTTAATTGATTTTCATATGTGGTTTATGTGTACGGGGTTTGAGTTGAGTGTTGACTTTGAGTTTAAATGATCGTGTTTTGTTTTAAGCCGCATATTTCTTGAGTAAGTCTTCCACTAAAGAGTTAGCCAGGCCAAGGGTTCACTTGGGGACCAACAATGGTTCTCAAGTATCGGCCACGTCAAGGGTGTAGGCTCAAAGCGTGACAAGTTGGTTCTCAAAGTTTAAGTTTCAGAGACCAAACTACGGGTCATAGAAGTTCCTACGATCTGTCGAAAGGCCTCGTGAAAACCAAGTCCTGAAACACCTTCAGTTAGCTTTCTACAATTAAGCATGATGGCCCGTCAAAGTTCCTAGGGCCGTATAAAGGATCCATAAACCCGAACGTTAGAGATCCAAAACCTAGCATGTTTTCTACGAGAGGGTCTATGGTCTGTAGACTTTTGTACAAATAGTAGATGGCCTTCCGTAGATGACTTCTGTCAGTTTCTAAGAGTGGTTATTTTTGGTCCTTTTCCACCCTTTCTAAAACTATACTGCAATGTTTTTGCACCTAATTAAGGTTACAAGAAACCCCTAGCACAAAATTGAGTTGAAAGCTCTTACCGATTAGTTTCAATATAAGATTCTACTAAGGTCAATATCAAACGATCATATCTCTCATATCATAATTAATTATGTGTATCACTTAACAAATTAAAGGTCTATGAGTCCTATTTCCAACGGCCACCAAGTTTGCTCCCCTTCAAGTTCGGAGTAAAAAATTATTCCCGTTTTCGTAATCGTAGAGCCCTATCAGACAGTCGAAGTTTACGGATGACATGAAGGACGGTGGAGTGTTCCATGGACTGTGGAGCCATCCATGAAGGGTTGGTGCAATTATTTTTTAGGAACATCATGTACGCATTTCAGGGTTATTTTGGTTCTTTTCCAAGCTTTCTAACCCTATTCTAAGTCATTTTTGAATGTTTTAACTGAGTATATAATTCAACTAACTAGTTTTCCTCTCAAAATCGTCGATCTAAACATTCAAGTATCTAGAAATTCTCTCAAAACTCACTTAGGGTTCCTCTTCTTCATTAAGAACCCTAAGAAAAACTTCCATGCCAAAAATTCAAGATACAAAGAGAAACTTTTCATCCAAGGTTTCCCAAGTTCTTCCATTCTAAAAACTTCATAAAAGAGTTTCTTCTCTCAAGGTCAAGCCCCAAGATTTCAAGCTCAAGAAAAATTAAGTCTCTACCAAAGTTTCCATTCTATAATCTTCATAATCATGTATGTAAGGCTATCATAGTGTTAGACTAGTTTGTCCTCACACCCTACATATATCTAATTTCAGCCAAAGAGTAATTTAGGGTTTTATCCTTGATTTGAGTATTCTTGAGATGATTTATATTGTTGAGTTATGAGTTCTTAATTTCTAAGTATTGAGTTAATTATCATTGTATTGAGATCCTTTATGTTATTTGTTCATTTCTATATCTCAGCATGAACCCTACTGTTAAGTTAAATTTGAGAATCTTTTCAAAACAAATGCTTTGTATTTAAATTGATTTACGGGGAGAGCGAAAGATCAGTTTTGAGAAAGAGTTTTCAAATATGAATTGAGTAAGAGTATAACGGAACTAAGTATTTCCAAATGTATCACTTTTTACATTGAGAAAAGAGAAACTTTGATTTCTAAATGAGCTAATGAGTTCCGAGATATTTCAGACCATTTACCTTTTTTAAGAGGATATTTTGAGTAATTACCTCAAATTGAGAAATAGTATGTTTTATCACTATACCGGAAATCATCTTTAGCGACAATTAATTAACGACAACAGCTTAATTGCTGCTAAATATATTTTTAGAGTCTATTTCTAGTGACAATTACATTTTAACACTCTCTGTAAATGTTGTTAAAGCCTATAACGACATTGAATTTAATGACAATGAATTAATGTTGGTAGAGACTTTAACACTCTTTATTAATGTGCATATTTGTTGCAAGTGAAAGTTATTTTTGTTATAGTGCCTACAGTAGCGTACATATGATTTTTCATCAACCGTGTCACCTTTTAAAATGTGAACTAATAAATATAATAATATACCATTATATTTTTGAAAAAAAGATAAAATACAAACAGAATACAATTCACGAATAATATAACTTCTTCTCAATTGGGAAACATGAAATTGTATTAGTTTTGATTGAACCGTTTTTATTTACTATCTTGAATATTTTAGTAACTTTAAAGAAACTATATTAATAGATAATTCTCTACACTCTTATAACAAGTAAAAAATTAAAATTAAGTTTGAACCCGCATAAAATTGCATAGATCCGCAACCCGCTCCGTCCCACATTAGATTTTTAAAAAAACACTTTAACCCGCCTCACATCCCTCCCCGCCCCACACAACTGTAACACCCCAATTTTTTTAAGTTAAGCCGCAAACCATTCTTGAGTTGTGTATAATGTCATACTAAGTGACTTTTAATTTTTCTTAGGTGTTAAAGTCAATTCTTTAGTGTGAGAATGATTTTGGATATCAATTAAGGTCACTAGGATCTCCTGCATAAAGTGGAGTTGAAAATTTCCTTACCGATTAAGTTTTGACATAAGATTTTACTTGGGTCAACTTCAAATGACCATATCTCTTAGATTATAAGGAGTTACGTGGCACATAACCTATCAAATTAAAGGTATTTGAATCTTCTTTCCAACACCACCATTTTTGCGTAAATCCAAGTTCTGAGTAAAAAGTTATGACCATTTTAGTAACCTGATATAGTGCAGTGATGAATTAGCCGACGGGAAAACATTAAAAGGGGTCGTGTTTGTCTTTTTACCTCTAAGAAAATCCTAAAAGAATTTCTTGACTAATTAAAGACCCAAAACAATCAAATTTTCATCTCTTGATCCATCATTCGCTTCTTTCTCAAACCCTAAGGAAAAATCTAAGTAGAAGACTCCATTCAAGAATCTTTCAATATATTTCAAGATTCTTCTTCAAGGTATGTCTTTCTCCAAGAATTTCATTCTTTCCAACTCAAATTCCTCCATAGAATTATGAATCACTAATGAAAATCATAATTTTTGGCCATAGAGATTTCAAGAAACTAATTCAAGAATCTCAATAAAGGTTTTCTTGATTGTTCTCCTTCAAGTTAGGGTTTCAAGACTTCTAATCAAGTTATTCTTCAAGATTCCTCAAGATTATTCAAGAACCTTGTTCTTCCAAGTATGTAAGGCTATCATAGTGTTGGACTAGTTCGTCCTCACGTACGACATCTACTTTCAAATTAGTAAAAGAGTAATCTAGGATTCTATCCATAGATTTGAGTATTTTTGAGATAAGTTGATTTTGAGTTCTTGAGTTCTTGTTTCTTTTTAAAATTCTATTCCTAATTAATGAATTGATATATGTTTGCATTAAGATTCTTGAGTTGATTCATTCATGTGTATATTTCAGCATGTACCCTATGAATTGAGTATTTTTTTAGACGAGTAGTATCGTTGAGGTTTGAGTATCGAGTTTCCATATTGCTATTAAGATCATTGATTTGAGTCGTTCATGTCCATAATTCCGCATGAACCCTATGAATTGAGTTATAAATCTTGAGAAGCTTTTTAAAGCCAACACTTGAGTTTTAAACTGAGTTTTTGAGGAAATAAAGATGAGTTTTGAGAAAGAGTTTCTAAAACATAATTAGTATGACAATTGAGTATGACATCACTGTTTAAGCAGTATGGTATATAGTTATGCCATCAATGTTTATGCAGTATGATTTTCCGAGTCATCAATGATCATATCACAATATGATTTTGATATATTTTTTTGAAAGTGTTTTCAAGTATGAATTGAGTAAGAGTATAAGAGAACTAAGTATTCCCAAAGGTATCAGTTTTTACATTGATAAAAGAGAAACTTTGATTTCTAAATGAGTTATGAGTTCAAAGATATTTCAAGAGCAATTACCTCTTTTAAAAGGATAGTTTGAGCAATTATGTCACGACCCGAGTCTACACCCGTGGCTGGCACTCGAGAACCATTGCTGGACCCCAAGCGAACCTTCATCTTGGCTGGCTACAAGCGGAAGACTAACTCAAGCATACATAAGCTTAAAATTGAATTAAATTCATTGAACTCTAATAGTGAACTTTAAGAAAATCTGAACAATACTCAAAAGAAAGTAAATATATAAAACTCTTCAACTATGTCTATCTATGAAGCCTCTACTAGTACAGAAAGATATTGGGACAAGACCCACGCCATCTCAAAACTACTAACTGTAAGGTAAAGGTAAAGTCCTCCAGAATATAAGAAGGCTCACCAAAGCTGACTGGATTATCACATGACCTCAACGAAACGCCCATTGATGATCCTAAATAACTGTATCTGCATCATGAAATGATGCAGGCCAAATGGCTACATATGTGGAATGTACGAGCATGTACGGGGAATTCTAAAGCATAAACATAGGCTTGAACTTGATAAAAAGGAAACATACTTGCCTTTTCTCAATTCAACTCAAGAATAAGATACTCAACTCAAAGATTAGATACTCAACTCTAGATACTTAAGGATAAAGCAACAATAAAAGATGCAATATATGGAAAATACTTAGAACAGTAGATAATAACTCAATTGTATTGAAGAATACAATAATAACTCAATTTGTATATAAAAATACAATATAACTCTATGGGAGTTTCTCTAACTGACAACCATCACTATGAGCTATGTGATGATACAACATCTCGCCCACGCTGCCAAAATTGTCCTATACCTTGCCGGGGTATAGAATCTCTCAACTAAGTGGATCCACTAGTCTATGATAAAAAGCACTAAGGAATCATCTAAAAAGTATGACCCTTTCTACCCACGTTGGCTACATGGTTTATGGGGGCTAGGAGTTGTCTGAACTCTCCCCATATCGGTGCTCAATTCTACTCCCAAAATATAACTAGCTCATATGTTTAAAAACATAACTCTTTCTGTGTTTTGAGATTATTACTCAAAAATCTTTCTCTTAAATGAGATGGTACTCAAACTGCTCAAAACTCTTTTGGAAATCTCAATTTCCTCTCGTGTTATATGTAAAAACATTTACTCTTGGGAATACTTAGTGCCCATATTTCATTTTAAAGAAAATGAACTCGTCTTTACTCTTCCTCAACTCAGTGCTCAAGTCTTTAAAACAAGTTTTAAAACAATTTGTAAAAAAACTTCTTAAAATAGTGTTTATGTCAAATTATGGATGTGAACAACTCAATTCAAGGTTTTCAATAACCATGCATAAAACTCAATACTTGGAACTCAACAACTCCAGAACTCAAGGAGTCAATGATACTACTCATCTCAAGAATGCCCGACTCAGAGGGTTCATGCAGAATTATGGGCATGAACTACTTAACTTAAGGACTCAATGATACCTCTCATCTCAAGACTGCTCGACTCATAGGTTTCATGCGGAATTATGGGCATGAACTACTCAACTCAAGGGCCTTCATGGGTAACGTATCGTAGCTCCATGATTAGGAATATAATCCCAAAATGATTAGGAACTCAATACTCAAGACTTAGAACTTGAAGATACTACCCCTATCAAAGATACTCAACTGATGGAGTTCATGCGGAATTTATGGGCATGAACGACTCAATTCAAGGGTCTAAATAACAATATGGAACTCATGTATACGACTCTTCTCATTCTCATACTTACTTCCTCAAAACTCAGTTTAAAACTCAAGTGTTGGATTTAAAAAACTTCTCAAGATTTATAACTCAAAATAGGGTTCATGCTGAATTATAGACATGAACAAATCAACTCAAGGATCTCAATAAAAATATAGAAACTCAATAATTAGGAATATAATGTTTAAAAGAATCATGAATTCAAGAAATCAAATCAACTTATCTAAAGAATACTCAAATCTAGGGGTAAAATCTTAGATTTCTCTTTTACTGATTTGAAAGTAGATGTAGGGCGTGCGGACGAACTAGTCCAACACTACGATAGCCTTACATACCAAGAAGATCAAGGTTCTTAAAGAATCTTGAAGAATTTTGAAGAATAACTTGAGTAGAGGCCTTGAACCCTAGCTTGAAGGTAAGTGATCAGAAAACCTTTCTTGAGATTCTTGAATTAGTTTCTTGAAATCTCTATGGCCAAGAATTATGATTTTCATTAGTGATTCATAATTGTATGGAGGAATTTGAGTTGAAAAGATTGGAATTCTTGGAGAAAGACTTACCTTGAAGAAGAATCTTGAAAAAAATTGAAAGAATCTTGAATGAAGTCTTCTACTTTGATATTTCCTTAGGATTTTGCCCTAGGGTTTGAGAGAGAAGAGAATGATGGATTAAAAGATGAAAATCTGATTGTTTGAGCCTTTTATTAGTCAAGAAATTCGTTTAAGGTTTTCTTGGAGGTAAACAGACAAAAATGACCTTTTTTAATGTTTTCCCGTCGGCTAATTCGTAATAACACTGTATCAGGTTACTAAAATGGTCATAACTTTTTACTCAGAAATTGGCGGCGTTGGAAAGTAGATTCAAATACCTTTAATTTGATAGGTTATGGCCCACATAACTCTTTATATTCTAAGAGATATGGTCGTTTGAAGTTGACCTAAGCAGAATCTTACATCAAAACTTAATCGATAAGGAAACTTCAAGAACTTATCAAGAAATTAAATTGCTCAATATTTATGGATAGATTCGCAAAATAAACTCATGATTGGCGTGTGGGTGAACAAACCCAACACTATGGAAGCTTACATACCTCAAATAACTAGGTTCTTGACGAAATCTTGAATTTCTTGAACGAACGCTTGAAACTTTGAACTTTTTCTCCTCTTGAATCTTGTCTCTAAACCCTAAACGCTTTGGGGATGAATGAAACTGATTCTAATCAGCCTAAAACCTTACTAAAAATGTTTAAATCCGATTGGATAAGGAAAAGACCAAAATACCCCTCATATTTTTGGATAACTTTCCTTATTTGGACAACCCAACTTCAAACGGGCATATCTCCCTCATATGAGCTCAAAAAATTTTAAACTCAGCAGCGTTGGAAAAAGGATTCCAAGACCTTTCATTTGGTATCTTATGGGTCCTAACTCATCCTGGGCTAAAAGTTATGGTCATTTGAAGTTGACCCAAAACTTAAAAGAACTAAAGAATGACTTGAAGGAATTCTCTTTAGTTCTTTTTGAAACTCAAGGTGCTATATCTAGCGACCCTAAAACTTAAGAAAATTTTAAATTCCTCGATAAAATATTACTCCTAATGAAGAAGGGTTTGAGTCTTAGTTCAAAATATTTTTTCAGGGTGTTACAAATTATCTCAAACCAGAGGAAGAGTATGTTTTTAAACATTGAGCATGAGTATATATATTATTGGGAGTAGTATTGAGCACCGATATGGGGATGAGTTCAGACAACTCACATTCCTCATAAACCATATATGCCAACATAGGTATAAGATCATACTTTTTAGATGAATCCTAAGTGCCTTCGGGTAGAGCTTAGTGGATCCACTTAGTTGAGGTGTCCTATATCTCGGCAAGGTATAAGACAGTTCTGGCAGCGTGGGCGAGACGTTGTATCATCATATAGCTCATAGTGATGGTTGTCGGTTAGAGAATCTCCCAATAGAGTTAAAGTATATTTTTATTTATCACTTATTATGTTGAGTTCAGAGATGAGAAAGTATTTTGTAAAGCTTTAAATGATTTAACTCATTTATTTCTTTACATTCAGCTTGAGTAAATCGTTATTAATTCCAGTCCTTTCTTTCAGTTATTTGTTATTCAGCTATACTACATACTCTTACATTCAATGTACTGATGTCATTCGACTTGCATCTTTTAATGATGCAGATATAGGTTTTTAGGATCCTCAACAAGAGCTTGTTGAGATCACTTCATCCGCTCATCTTCTTATGAGTGAGACCTCCTTGCTTTTGGAGTACTCCAGTGTTACGAGTTGTTAGTAGTAATTCTTTTGAGGAGTCGTGGGTCTTGTCGCGACACTCGTCTATATATAGTAGAGGCTTCATAGATAGATAGTTTTGGAGAGTTTGTCAGTTTTAGATATTTTATTTAAAACTTATGTTTCATACTCAGTATATTCAATGAAGTTTTGAGATTCAGTAAACTTTTTTTAAACATTTCTTTCAATTTGATGCTTATGTATGCTCAAGTTAGTTTTCCTCTTGTTGTCAACCATGATGAGGGTTCACTTGGGGACCATCAATGATTCTTGAGTGCCGGCCACGTTCAGGGCATAGGCTCGGATCGTTACAACAACTTTAAACCCGCCCCGCCCCAACACATATCTGCCCCGCTCCATTGTCATCCTAGCTACAAACACGATTGGTTTAAAAAGTGTCACCTTAATTATATTATATCTTCATTTCCCTTTCCATTATATAACTGCATTTTTCGATAAAGCAGTGTCACGTGACATCCCTCGATACTTCCTAAATCCGTCCCTGAGTGCCTATACCAAAAACAAATGTTTTATTTTATTTGTCCATTTTAGTAAATCAAGGGAATTTATTTTTCTTCATACTACCCTTAGTATTTCCTCCATTCCAAAATACTTGTTATTCTTCTTAAAAATAAATGGTCCACAATATTGATCATTTTCAAAGACTACTCCCTCTAGTCCATATGAAGTGAGTTGTTGGGGTATGCCACACCTGTTAAGAAAAATATTTAAGAAAATAAATAAAAGGTTATTTTTCACTATTATCTTTTGATTATTTCAAATTAAATTATTCTCCTAGAAAATGTAAAGTAAATGAAGAGTAAATATGGAAATGAGTCCCAATAATTCACTTGAAAACAATTCATTTATTTTGAATAATGAAAAAGCTTAAAAGTTCATTAAATATGTACTAGAGTAAGTAAGATATAATTAATTGTTTGTTACCACTTTTATCTTTAGTCAAAAATATGGAGAGAGATAAATTAATATTAGAGAATTAGATATAATTAATTGTTTGTTACCACATTTAGCTTCGGTCATAAATGAAACAAAAATTATTAAATGATAGGAGTAATAAGTAATTAAGGATATTATCAAATTAAGTTCTACGTAATATTTTCCTTAACACATGAGGAAAAAAAGATCATGATAAATATTTAGGAATGAGTAGTATTAATTAATTACATAAAATAGAAGTAGTCAAATTTAGACTTTCAAAATGTATCAATAAGGTTAGTTTAGCAAAATACACATTTAATGAAAGTTTTCTTAAGTAATGTGTTAGGTCAACAAGGCGCAAGTAATATAATACGAATGGAGTAATTGAGTATATTCTTCCTATTTTGACCTTAGTAATAATTATCCTTGAAAGTAATAAGCATAGACTAATAATCAACATTAAAAAATTTAAGGGATGAACATATACAATACTCCAAAATTGTAACTGCCTCTTTTTATTTACTCCCTCTATTCCATATTAATTGAGTTTTTGAGATTTTTTTCATTATTCAAAATAATTGAATTGTTCAAAGTTCAAGATGGATGTTTGAAACGTTTTTCATATTTGCCCTTTCATTTATTAGACTTATATTTTCTAGCAGATAAATTACACTACTTGTAAAGTTATATTTATGATTTTATAAAGGGCAATAGTGGAAATTATGATTTAAATTATTTCCTTGAATTTGTTTTTAATATGTGTGCACTGCCTCACAAATTCAGTCAATATAAAATAGAAGGAGTATTAAATAGTGATTAATATTTTAATGATTAAAAATACTAAATAAGAATATGTTATATGATAGTCAAAATACATACTTTCTCAAAAGACAGGTAAACAAAAAATATGACAAATAAAGTGGCCCAAAAAGAGTGCCATTAAATTACAATTTATATAAAGAAAAAAATTGAAGGATTTTCACCTTCAAAAGCTTTCTATCACATGTATTTGAGATTACAAACCAAAGATAATTGATTAAAATAAATTTGTATAAATATTAGAAGAAGTGATTAATTAGTTTCCGTAATACTCAAATTTGTATATATAGTTATAACTATAGTCATGATACATACTTTCTCTATAGTGTGCCCATTCTTGAAGTCATTTCGAATACACCAATCATTTCCTCCATAGTGTGCATCAGTAATTACTCCTTTCGTTTTAAACAAAATGATCTAACTTAACTTGGCATGGAGTTTTAAAAAAATAACGAACACTTTTCAACTTTGTGATCCTAAATTAAAGTTATGTCAAATGTACCAAAATATTTTTTTAATTTTATGGTCTTAAACATACCACGTGAAAAGCTAAAGTTAAAGCGTTATAAAAAAAAAAATATCCTTTTCTTAAACATACTAAAAATTAAAATAGGTCTTACTTTTAGAAACGGGGGAATATATAAACTATCAAGGAATATATTATATTGAGACCAAAAGAAAAAAAAACACAATAAAATATAGCAAAAACTTGAAAGTACACAATTGTCGATAGTTCAACACCATCAACACATCAATGCATAATTTTTTTTTAAAAAAAATACTAAATTACATTGTTCAAGTTTTGATTAGTCATACATATCTTCATCATCTTCCTCTGGTGGTGGAAGAAATTTGAGATCCGGACAGTGGTACTTCACCATAGGAACCACATTGTCTCCTACTTGTTCATCTGTAAAGTTGTCTCCACCACCCTCCTCTAGTGTTACATCAGCAACATCAACAACCTCTCTTCGTTGTGTAGTTGTAACCATAGGAGAAGATACAGGAAAATCAACTCTCATTCGTATTGGGGGAACTTCTGTATTTATATTTTTAAAAGTTCAGTTATAAAATAAGTATTTTAAATCCAATAAATAAAAGGAGTTAATATATAGAATTTTCTTTCTTACTAGAGTAATATGAATTTTGATAGGAGTGCATTCTATTCCCACACAATGGTTGATGTGAATGAGTATTTCTTCCTTCAGGCACCTGATCTTTCTCGTTGTAAGTAGTCTTGACCATTCTAATTGGCCGCGATGTGTTTGATGGATCACCAAACACATCACACAGCCGCTTACGTGGAGTGTATGTGTGTGGTTTATCACCAAACACATATTGCAACCATTGAGCCATGGTACGAATGTTCTCTTGTATCTTTGATTCCTTTTGTTGTTTTGCAGCAACAACAACAACAACCTCTTTGTCTTTTGCTACTTCTTTTTTTGATTTATCCTTCAAAACCTCCATTGGTGCTTGATCATTGGTAGATCCATCCTTGTTAAACACTAGAAGAGGATGTAATTGAGCTCCATGTATGTGTAGATCAACGGTCCGTTGTATTGGGGGAATTACTGTATTTATATTTTAAAAGCTCATCAGTTATAAAATAAGTTGTGTATCCAATAGATAAAAGGAGTTATGATTTCAAATTTTCTTTCTTACTAGAGTAGTATGAATTTTGATTGGAGTGCATCCTATTCCCAATGAAGTGTTGATGTGTTGCAGGCACCATATATTTCTCGTTGTAAGTAGTACTGGCTATTTTAGTTGGCCACTTAGTTGGAATGAGTCCTCTAACTGATGATGTGCGTGATCCATCACCAAACACATCATGTGGTTGCTTAGCCATGACCTGGAAATTCTTTCTTACTTGTGCTTTATTTTTCTGGTTTTGCACATATTTGAAAACAAAATGACAACAAAGAGATCTTTATTTTCTACATAAATAGATAGATCCTATGTAGCATCATTAGACAATCAAATTAGGAAAACGTACCTTGTTTTTATCATTAGCAGACCTTTTCCTAATTGAAGCACTATTGCTAGATCCTCTTGATGAAGTCATAGCTGCTTAATTAATTTGAATGAAGAAGCTAAGAAAGATTAGTATTGCTAAATGAGTGATGGATGGAAAAAATTAGTAATGTAGAAGTCCTATTTATAGCTCTCACTATTCATAAAATTGTTTTACCATTAATTTGATTTGATATATACATTTATTAAAATTTATAATTTGTTCACTAATTTTTGAAGCAATTAATTATAGATTATTACATTATTGAATTGAGTTACATCCAAACTGTAATAATGTTTGACTATAAATTATTGGAATATTTTCTTCTTATCATATATAGGGTCCACATCAATGGTAATATATGTTTTGATTCACTTATGGTCAAGGAAAAAAATAAACTGAATTGAGAATTATTGTTCAATTTTTCTTAACTCAATATAAATTAGTATATCACGATTCAAAAATATTACAATAAATTAGGGTTTTACTCTATGAATCATTCGTATAAACTTCGATCCATATTTGAGTTCGTCCTATTTCTCTAGTACTTGATTAAAAATTAGAAGCCAAGAAAATAATTTAAAATAGGAACTAGACCTATTGTAACATCTCGCTAATTTAAAGAACTAGAAAGAGTGATTTTTGGAAATAATAAAAATCTGGAAAATTGGTTAAGTTAAGTTTGAGTTTTTGGTCAACTTCAAACGACCATAAACCCTATATCAGGATGAGTTAGGTGTGTTTCCAGATATTGTAGGAAAGATCTTGGAATAATCTTTCCAACGCCGTCAAGTTTACGCGATTCCGAGTTCGTATGAGTGAGTTATGCCTATTGGAAGTTGGGCTATTCAAATAAGGAAAGTCCAATCCGGATTTTAGAAGGGCATTATGGTCTTTTCACAACCCAATTAATTAATTTCGTTTTTGGTAATTAATTTGGGGTCTAAACTGATTGAATTCAGTTTACGCTTTTGAGAAACAAGCTAGGGTTTTGAGAGAAGAGAAAAGAAGAGGAGAAAAGAAGAGAAGGAGCAAGGAATCGTCAAGTTCTTAAAGCTAGGCTCGTGGATTTCGTCAAGGGTGATCCCTACGAGGTATGTGATACTTTCATAGCATTGGGTTCGTTCACCCACGCGCCAAGCATGTTTAATTCAGCGAAGTTCATTCTACAAAAGGTTGAAAGTTTGATGTTCTTGATATGTATTCTTGAATTTGTTTTCGTTCTTGAATTGGGCTGAATTGAGAAGTTTCTGAGACCTTTACGTCGAGTTATAGAGTTGTTTTGAGTTAGGTTCTTGGGTACATTTGCTGGGTATCTGAATCTAAAGAGAATTTGTTCTTCACATCGCGGAGCGGTCACAGACCGTTCTGCCTCAAAATTTATTTTTGCGACAAAAAATTTAAATACATTTGTGCGTCGCGGACCAGTTTTCAGGCAGTGGTTTCTTGATCTTTTCTCATGTTTAGCTATCTAAAATCATTCCTAAACATCATGAGATCTTTCCTATCACAAATCACAATCCTTGAATCCATAATTCAATTCAAGGAAAGTTAAGAGTCAAGTCAAGAGAAGTTCATAGAGTCTTCCAAAAGTCTTTTACAAATGTTTTAACTTTGTTTTAAGACTTGAGTTTTGAGTTGAGAAAATAGTAAAGATTGAAGTCATTTCCTCAAAAGAGTATATCGGGACTATGTATTCCAAAGAGTAAATGTTTTCACATTTAAACAAGAAAGGAAGCTGAGATTTCCAAAAGAGCCTTTGAGCTAGTTTTCAGTAAAGAGTAAGAGTAAAGTTCATTCTTCAAAGATTATACGTGAACTATGTATTCCCAAGAGTTAAAATGTTTTCACTTTTTAGCAAGAAAGGAAACTGAGATTTCCAAGTGAGCTTTTAAGTTAAGTTTTTGAGTAATTAACTCAAACCAAAGAAAGAGTTTTGTTTTTATAAACATATGAGCTAAGTATATTTTGGGAGTTGTATTGAGCACCGATATGGGGACGAGTTTAAGTTCAGATAACTCACGTCTCCATAAACCATGTAGCCATCATGGGTAGTAAAAGATCATACTTTTTAGATGACTCCTTAAGTGCTTTTTAGCATAGACTAGTGGATCCACTTAGTTAAGGCGTTCTATATGACGGCAAAGTATATGACAATTCTGGCAGCGTGGGCAAGACGATGTATCACCACTTAGGCTCATAGTGGTGGTTGTCGGTTAGAGAAACTCCCACAGAAACTATATTACTTTCTTATATAAGTAAAGTTGAGTTTGTTATTGCATTTTGTTTAACGAACTAAGTTGTTTCCTACTGTTTTAAAGGCTTTCTATATATTGCATGTGTTTTATTGCTTTATATTGAGTTAAGTTATTCAGGAGTTGAGTAAAGCCAAGGTAAGTATTTCTTTCAGGTTCTTTTCAAGCTTAAGTTATGTTTAGCATTCCAACTCGCATATTCGTACATTTAATGTAGTGATGCCAGTTGGCCTGCATCTTACTATGATGCAGACGCAGGTAACCATGATCAACATTCAGCGCCTCGTAGATCCAGTTTAGCACTCAAAGTCAGTTGGTGAGCCTCCTAACTTTTTGAAGGACCCCTTTTTATTGCTTTTTAGTATTTAGTTCATTAGGATGTCGTGGGTCTTGTCCCGACATCCATCTCAGTTATTATAGGCTTCATAGATAGACAGACAGTTAGTTCATTTGTCTTTACTTTATTATTGGCTTATGTTCAGAGTTGAGTTTCCACTTTGGCTAAGTTAAATATTTATTTCTAAAACATTATGAGTTTAGTTTGAGACAGTTGAGTTATCCTGCATTTGAGTTCTTTTCTTAATACTTAAAGTATTTCACTGAGTAAGTAAGCCAGGCCAAGGGTTTGCTTGGGGCCAACAATAGTTCTCGAGTGCCAGCCACGTCCGGGATGTAGGCTCAAGGAGTGACAAACTTGGTCTCTGAGCACAGAGTTCAAAAGTTTTAGGGAGTCTATGAAGCCGTGTCTGTAGAGTCCTATTTATCAGTGTGAAGCGCGCCACATCTATAATTAAGAGATTGTAACATTTAGGATATATCTTCACTTCTTTCATACTCATTTCGTGTGTTAGAGTTTTATCTCTAAAAAGTTTCTTTCTAACTCGTGCTTTCACGTAACCGATTGTGAGCTGACCTATGGTCTAGAGTGCCTTCCTGAGGCGTTTATTTCCTCGTGAGCTAAGAGAAGCAAATAGATAGTTGCTGACATAAGGACCAGGATGAGTTTATTCGTTATTGGGTTGACTCCTCTGTCAAGTAAGGAAAGTAAGGCAGCCATGCTAATAGGTTACATGGGCATTGCAAGGCTGATGATCCATGTGCAACAAGTTGAGGAGGACCAGCTGAAGGATAGAGAAGAGTTTAAGAATAAGAGGACTAAGACATCAGGCAATGAATCCGGGCAGCAAAAGAGTAATGCGAACCAGTCTTCTTTCCAACATAAGCAGAAAGGACCTGCTCCATCATCTGCTAGTGCAACTGCACCAAGGAAAAAATGTGAGTACAATAGTCAGAATTCTCAAAACTTCAGAGCTAGACCTGCACATTCGCAAGGTAGTAAGGCACAAAGGGGTACTAAGATTCCTGCATGTGTTAAGTGTGGTAGGAGCCACTCAGGGGTGTGTCGTGATGGCTCCACTGGTTGCTTCAAGTGTGGCCAGAACGGTTATTTTATGAGAGAGTGTCCTAAGAACAGGTAGAGTAATGGTAATAGGGTAATAGAGCACAGTCTTCTTCAGTTGCTCCACCAGACAGAGCTGCATCTAGATGAGCTACTTCAGGGGTAAGCGGAGGAGGAAACCGTCTTTATGCTATCACTAGTCGCCAAGAGCAAGAGGATTCACTAGATGTTATCACTAGTATGATCCAAGTCTTCAATTTTGATGGTCTTCCTGAGCAACTTCTTGAGCCCTTCATTGTTTCTACACCTATTGGTGAGTCTATTCTAGCAGAGAGAGTCTATCGTGATTGTACCATTTTCGTCAATCACAAGAGTACCATAGCTGACTTAGTTGAGTTAGACATGGTAGTTTTTTTATGTCATTCTAGGTATGGACTGGCTTCATGCTTGTTATGCATCAATAGATTTTAGAACTCGAGTAGTCAAGTTCCAGTTTCCCAGTAAACCAGTTATAGAGTGGAAGAGCAGTTCAGTAGTGCCTAAGGGTCGTTCTATTTCGTACCTTAAGGCGAGAAAGCTAGTTTCTAAGGGGTGTGTCAATCACTTAGTCTGAGTTAATAACTCTAGTGTTGAGATACCTCATGTTCAATCAGTTCCAGTAGTAAAAGAGTTTCCAGATGATCTTCCCGGAGTCCCTCCTGAGAGAGAGATAGACTTCGGTATAGATATTCTTCCAGATACTCGTCCTGTCTCTATTCCTCCAGATAGAATATCACCAAAAGAGTTGAAAGAGCAGTTGAAAGATCTCTTAGAGAAAGGTTTTATTTGACCAAGTGTCTCACCTTGGGGCGCTCCGGTCTTATTTGTGAGGAAGAAAGATGGTTCTCTTAGAATGTGCATAGATTATCGTCAGTTGAACAAGGTTACCATCAAGAATAAGTATCATCTCCCGCAAATTGATGATCTTTTAGATCAGTTTCAGAGTGCTTCATTTTTCTCAAAAATAAACCTCAGATCAGGCTACCATCAGTTGAAGGGAAGGGAATGTGATATTCCAAAGACATCATTCAGGACCCTTTATGGTCATTTTGAGTTCTTAGTTATGTCCTTTGGTTTGACCAATGCGCTTGTAGCATTCATGGACCTTATGAATAGAGTATTCAAACCTTATTTAGATATGTTTGATATCGTCTTCATTGATGACATACTAATTTATTCTAGGAATGAAGAAGATCATGCTAGTCATCTCAGAATAGTTCTCCAAACTCTAAAGCATAGAGAGTTGTATGCCAAGTTCTCTAAGTGTGAGTTTTGGCCTGAGTCTGTGGCATTCTTAGGCCACATTGTGTCTGGAGAGGGAATAAAATTGATACTCACAAAATAGAGGCAGTGCAGAATTGGCCTAGACCCACATCTCCAACTGACATTAGGAGTTTCTTGGGTTTGGCTGGTTATTATAAAAGGTTCGTAGATGGGTTCTCGTTTATTTCATCCCCTTTGACCAAGTTAACTCAGAAAACAGTGAAATTTCAAAGGTCTGAAGCTTGTGAGAAAAACTTTCAGGAATTGAAAAAAAGGTTGACTACTACCCCAGTATTGACCTTACCAGAAGGTACCCAAGGATTTGTTGTGTATTGTAATGCGTCTAGAGTTGGTTTGGGTTGTGTGTTGATGTAGAATGACAAAGTTATAGCTTATGCCTCCAGACAGTTCAAAGTTCATGAGAAGAATTACCCAACCCGTGATCTAGAATTGGCTGTCGTAGTATTTGTTTTTAAAATATGGTGTCATTATCTTTATGTTGTTCATGTGGATGTGTTCACCAATCACAAGAGTCTTCAGTATGTGTTTACTCAGAAAGAGTTTAATCTCAGACAAATGAGGTGGTTAGAATTACTCAAGGATTATGACATGCGTATTCTTTATCACCCAAGTAAGTCTAATATTGTTGTTGATGCCTTGAGCAGGTTATCTATGGGTAGTACCACCCATTTAGAGGAATATAAGAAAGAGTTAACAAAAGAGGTGCATAGACTTACACAACTAGGAGTTCGACTAATGGATTCCACAAAAAGAGGAGTAGTGGTGATGAATGGGGCTGAATCATCATTAGTGTCAGAAGTAAAATAGAAGCAAGACCAAGATCCTATTTTGCTTGAATTGAAGGCAAATGTTCATAAGCAAAAAGTAATGGCTTTTGAAAAAGGGGGAGATGGTGTTTTGAGGTATCAAGGTAGATTGTATGATTGATTTCAAGGGTAATTGGAATGATCACCTACCTCTCATTGAGTTTGCTTACAATAATAGTTACCACTCTAGCATCCAGATGGCTCCTTACGAAGCTCTTTATGGGAGAAGATGCAGATCTCCTATTAGATGGTTTGAAGTTGATGAAGCTGGGTTAATAGGACCATACTTATTTAGTTAAGTTATGGAGAAAGTGAAAGTTATTCAAGAGAGGTTGAAAACAGCGCAGAGTCGTCAGAAATCCTACACTGATGTTAGGAGAAGGGAGTTAGAGTTTGAAGTAGATGATTGGGTATATCTTAAAGTTTCACCCATGAAGGGTGTTATGAGATTTGGTAAGAAGGGGAAACTTAGTCCCTGGTATATTGGCCCTTACAGGATATCGAAAAGGGTTGTTAATATAGCTTACGAGTTGGAGCTACCACAAGAGTTAGTCGCGCTTCATCCGGTATTTCACATCTCCATGTTGAAGAAAAGCATGGGAGATCCTTCACTTATCATACCAACTGAAGATATTGGTATCAAGGATAGCTTATCTTACGAAGAGACTCCGGTTCAGATTCTAGATCGCCAAGTTTGAAAGTTGAGGACTAAGGAAGTAGCATCAGTCAAAGTTCTTTAGACAAATCAGTTCGTTAAGGAAGATACTTGGGAAGCTGAGGAGGATATGAAGAAGAGATATCCACATCTCTTCGAATCCAGAGAGATTCCAGATCAAGGTACTAATTCTCTTCTTAGTACTCTTTAATTTATAAGTTGGCATGTTGTATTTGCATTACTTGTTGGGTGTTTGAGTTGAATGTTAGATGTTACACCCTTAACCTAGTAAGAGTAATCTCATTCGAGGATGAATGTTCCCAAGGGGGGATATTGTAACATCTCTCTAATTGAAAGAACTAGAAAGAGCTAGAATTAGAAATAGTGATTTTTGGAAATAATAAAAATCTGGAAAATTGGTTAAGTTAAGTTAAGTTTGAGTTTTCGGTCAACTTCAAACGACCATAACACCTATCTCAGGATGAGTTAGGTGTGTTTCTAGATATCGTAGGAAAGATATTGGAATAATCTTTCCAACGCCGCCGATTTTGCGCGATTCCAAGTTTGTATGAGTGAGTTATGCCTATTGGAAGTTCGGCTATTCAAATAAGGAAAGTCAAATCCGGATTTTAGAAGGGCATTATGGTCTTTTCACCACCTAATTAATAAATTTCATTTTTGGTAATTAAGTTGGGGTCTAAACTGATTGGATTCAATTTACGCTTTTGAGATACAAGTTAGGGTTTTGAGAGAAGAGTAAAGAAGAGGAGAAAAGAGAAGAAGGAGCAAGGAATCGTCAAGTTCTTGAAGCTAGGCTGATGGATTTCATCAAGGGGTGATCCCTAAGAGGTATGTGAGACTTTCATAGCGTTGGGTTCGTTCACCCACGCGTCAAGCATGTTTGATTCAGTGAAGTTCGTTCTAAAAAGGTTGAAAGTTTGATGTTCTTGATATGTATTCTTGAATTTGTTTTCGTTCTTGAATTGGGCTGAATTGAGAAGTTTTTGAGATCTTTACGTCGAGTTTTAGAGTTGTTTTAAGTTAGGTTCTTGGGTACATTTGCTGGGTATCTGAATTTAAAGAGAATTTGAGAAAAATAGTCGAGTTTAGGTGAATTGGGACTGGAAAAGGAAGAAGGAAAAAGTCGAGAGAATCTGGGCAGTGGGGCCGCGTCGCAGACCTGCTCCTCTGATTTGAGAAAAGTTCTTCGCGGAGCAGAGCGGTCACGGACCGTTCTGCCTCAAAATTTATTTTCGCGACCAAAAATTTAAATACATCTCCACATCGCGAACCAGCTTTCAGGCAGTGATTTCTTGATCTTTTCTCATGTTTAGCTATCTAAAATCATTCCTAAACATCATGAGATCTTTCCTATCACAAATCACAATCCTTGAATCCATAATTCAATTCAAGGAAAGTTAAGAGTCAAGTCAAGAGAAGTTCATAGAGTCTTTCAAAAGTCTTTTACAAATGTTTTAACTTTGTTTTAAGACTTGAGCTTTGAGTTGAGAAAAGAGTAAAGATTAAATTCATTTCTTCAAAAGAGTATATCGGGACAATGTATTCCCAAAGAGTAAATGTTTTCACATTTAAACAAGAAAGAAAACTGAGATTTCCAAAAGAGCCTTTGAGCTAGTTTTCAGTAAAGAGTAAGAGTAAAGTTCATTCTTCAAAGATTATAGGGGAACAAAGTATTCCCAAGAGTTAAAATGTTTTCACATTTGAGCAAGAAAGGAAACTGAGATTTCCAAGAGAGCTTTTAAGCTAAGTTTTTGAGTAATTATCTCAAACAAAAGAAAGAGTTTTGTTTTTATAAACATATGAGCTAAGTATATTTTGGGAGTTGTATTGAACACCGATATGGGGACGAGTTTGAGTTTAGATAACTCACGTCTCCATAAACCATGTAGCCATCATGGGTAGTAAAGGATCGTACTTTTTAGATGACTCCTTAAGTGCTTTTTAGCATAGACTAGTAGATCCACTTAGTTAAGGTGTTCTATATGACCGCAAAGTATAGGACAGTTCTGGCAGCGTGGGCAAGACGATGTATCACTACTTAGGCTCATACTGGTGGCTGTAGATTAGAGAAACTCCCACAGAAACTATATTACTTTCTTAGAGAAAATGGCCAAAAGCCCCCCCCACCCCAATCTATAGTCGGATTCTCAACTATACACTCATACTTCACGGGGGTCCTATTACCTCCTTGGACTATTTTAAAGTGGAATTATCTGCTCCCTAAATGCTGATGTGGCAAAGAAGGTGTAGTTCACTCTCTTTGGGAGAGTGAGGGATAAAAAAATAATTAAAATATTAACTTTATAAATATTTAATTTATTTCATATTAATATTCTATTTTAAAAAAAAATTATGT
Organism: Solanum piurae; assembly: GCA_029582685.1. Lineage (NCBI taxonomy): Eukaryota > Viridiplantae > Streptophyta > Magnoliopsida > Solanales > Solanaceae > Solanum > Solanum piurae. Next base: position 19,074 of record JAJOOO010002890.1, on the reverse strand, counting down.
TTCCTTTTATTTTTTTACCTTCTTTTATCTTTTACCTTTAATCTTTCATCAGATCCGGACATTGGCCATGGCTCACGTCGACCACTAGGTCACCGCCCTCATCAACTTTTCATAACTAAGTCAATTCTTATCTTCAAATCACATACTTTTCATCATATCTCCACTTTTCATCACTTTGAAAATTTGTTGGTAGCTCAAAATCAAAATCAAAATTGAAAGTTAGAAGAATCGGACTTTAGAGTAGTCATTAATGGAGGAGTTCACTAAGTAATAGATTCAATTAATGGAGAAGAATTCATTAAAGAAATCATTGGGTAACAAAAAATTTGATGAAGAAGACCCATTTATTGAAATTGTTGTAAACATTAATTGAGTTTCTCATATCAACATTGTTAAATCTAAATCAATACTAGTTTCTCCGCAAGTCTGGTACTTTTATTCCGACAAGCAGGTATAATTTTGATGAAGATCGAATAGTGGTAGTCGTCAAATCTGCAGAAGCTTTCAAAGAAAAGAAATGGAGGAATGGAAAAGGGTAATATTACGTGGCAGCGCATGTTGACTACTAACTAATACAAATCTGGGCGTGAGTTTGTGGGAGGCTAAATATTTCACTTTTAAAAGGTTCAGGGGGTGATGGGGTTCTCTACTTTCTTGTATAAGTAAAGTTGAGTTTGTTATTGCATTTTCTTTAACGTAAGTTGTTTTCTACTGTTTTAAAGGCTTTCTATATATTGCATGTGTTTTATTGCTTTATATTGAGTTAAGTTATTCAGGAGTTGAGTAAAGCCAAGGTAAGTGTTTCTTTCAGATTATTTTCAAGCTTAAGTTATGTTTAGCATTCCAACTAGCATACTCGTACATTCAATATACTGATGTCAGTTGGCCTGCATCTTATTATGATGCAGAAGCAGGTGACCAGGATCAACATTCAGCGCCTCATTGATCCAGTTGAGCACTCAGAGTCAGTTGGTGAGCCTCCTAGCTTTCTGGAGTACCCTTTTTGTTGCTTTTCAGTATTTAGTTCATTAGGATGTCGTGGGTCTTGTCCCGACATCCATCTCAGTTATTAGAGGCTTCATAGATAGACAGTCAGTTAGTTCATTTTTCTTTACTTTGTTATTGGCTTATGTTCAGATTTGAGTTACCACTTTGGCTAAGTTAAATGTTTATTTCTAAAACATTATGAGTTTAGTTTGAGACAGTTGAGTTATCCTACATTTGAGTTCTTTTCGTAATGCTTAAAGTCTTTCGATGAGTAAGTAAGTCAGGCCAAGGGTTCTCTTGGGGCCAGCAATGGTTCTCGAGTGCCAGCCATGTCCGAGGTGTAGGCTCGGAGTGTGATACCTACAAAGTTGAACCCCCTTTATGCTGCCCTTTAAAAGTTGAATTTCTTCTTTAATATGATGTACAAAAATGTAAATATAATTTTCTACAAATAAATATTTTAATAAAAATGGATAAAATAAAAGGGTTAATATTATAATGTTTTTAGCAGGTTGGTGAAACAAACTTGATTCCAACACAAACACTGTTATATATTTTTATCGTTGAATTGAATACAAGTTACAACGAGAATACACAGAACAAAATAATAACACACTAACTAGGGAGAGATTAACAGAGAAGAAGGTAACTAGAAAGGGATGAGATACTATAACAAAGAAAGGCGATGAAAGATAACTAATAGTCAAAGCTTGGACATAATTTGCATAACCGTTCTTTCTAATCCCTAGACCTTTTTAACAATAGCTAATTGGGCTTGGATCTCAAATAAAACTCTCCAACATTTTACTCAGCCCAATAATATCAATTGAATCGGTCTTATTTACCACGTCTAACCCATATACACTTACAGAGTTATCTTAGTTCACAACAGTGGGGTCATTAAATAGTTTAGATAAATATCTTACTATTTTTTAAAAAAAAAGGTTTTTAATAAGAAATTCATTCCACCAAATTTTAATGAAAATCAATTAAATATATTATGTGATTTTGTAGATAAAATATTTATATTTGAGTAATTTTGAAATTATGAAGAAAAACTACGTGACTTTTAAGGGAATAACTCATAATTGAGCACCATATGAGATATTATCTCAGTTTTGGTCTCATAATTATTTAAAACTTTTCATTCACTTAGGAAGATGGGACCCCCAAAATTCTATCACATAGAATCAACTAATACTCTTCCATTTCAAACATTAATTTTTAAGTTGGTTATGTCCTAGTTTTAAGAAATTAGGTATCATATTATTTTTCTAAAAATAGAATTATATCCCTATACAGTTGTAATTTGAAAAAGCAAATACCACAAGTGTAAACAAATTTATTTCAGTAACATTATACGGTGTAAAGGTAAAACGAGTGAGATTAGTTTGTTCAAAGATTATTTTCAATGAAAATCATATTGTGCAACCTTTTATGACAAGTGCAATTTAAAATTTATTCAACTATGTATGTTCTCTATAAATAGAGACTTCATTTAACTCCAAATCGATCACTTCTACTTCAACTTGATAACATGATTGTTGTATCTTTAAAGGAGTGTTGTTTGCATAATCTCATAAAGATATCCCAACGTGCCTAATTATTTTTTCTTCATTTATCTTCATCTATTTTTCTAACATATATATGACATATCATAATTTATTCACATCTCAACAAATTTTCTGCCACAATATATATTCGTGATGATGTTGTCATCCAAATTGCCTCAACTTTCAATTATAGACTATGATTAACAGATTAAGAGGCTTTATTTTTCTTACAAAGAATTGGGATTTACACACACACATATAAACCAAGAGTCGGTGTAGTGAACTTTTATATTATCAGATCATGTCACATCTTATAAACATTAATCTGTTGTAGTAGGTAATTTATTTATTTATTTTTAAAAAAAAAATAACAAATCTCTCATTTTAGATATTTCTATCCGTAGATTTATTTTAGATGACCTAACTGATAGTGTGAAAAAGTTACACCATTTATTTATGTAACTTAAACTCATATATTATATGTATCAAATGATATATTCCTTTTACGTTTTTGATGACTACTAATTATTAGAATGATTTAAATTTGGCAGAAAACCTATAGACTTCCGAATGTATTTTCTTCGAATTCCTTCTAAACTGACATTAGTCTTAATCACCCCCTAAATCTGCCAATTTGATATATATATATATATATATATACACTAACCCTGTAGCACCCCAAAAGTTTCTTAAATTGATCATATGTGTGGAGGTAAATTCTTTAGTGTGAGAATAATTTTGGATATCAATTAAGGTCACTACAAACTCCTAGCGCAAAGTTGAGTTGAAAGTTTCCATACCGATTAAGTTTTGATGTAAGATTCTCTTTGGGTCAACTTCAAACAACCATATCTCTTAGAATATAAAGAGTTACGTGGCCCATAACCTATCAAATTAAAGGTATTTGAACCTTCTTTCTAACGCAACTAATTTCGTTTCAATACAAGTTTTGAGAAAAAAGTAATGACCATTTTAGTAACCGGATACAGTGCAGTGACGAATTAGACGACGGAAAAACATTAAAAGGGGTCCTTTTTGTCTTTTTACCTCTAAACAAACCCTAAACGAATTTCTTGACTAATTAAAGACCCAAACCAATCAGATTTTCGTATTTCAATCCATCATTCTCTTCTCTCTCAAACCCTAAGGAAAAATCCTAAGGAAGAATCAAAGTAGAAGACTTCCATTCAAGATTCTTTCAATATTTTTCAAGATTCTTCAAGGTAAGTTATTCTCCAAGAATTCATTCTTTCCAACTCAAATTCCCATATACAATTATGAATCATTAATGAAAATCATAATTCTTGGTCATAGAGTTTCAAGAAACTAATTCAAGAACCTCAAGAAAGGTTTTCTTGATTGTTTACCTTCAAGCTAGGGTTTCAAGGGTTCTAATCAAGTTTTTCTTCAAGATTATTCAAGAACCTTGTTCAGGTATATAAGGCTATCATAGTGTTGGACTAGTTCGTCCTCACGCCCTACATCTACTTTCAAATCAGTAAAAAAGTAATCTAAGATTCTACTCCTAGATTTGAGTATTCTTGAGATGAGTTGATTTTGAGTTCTCGTGTTCCTGTTTCTTTTTGAAATTATATTCCTAATTTTTGAATTGCTATATGTTATGCATTGAGATTCTTGAATTGATTCGTTCATGTCTATATTTCAGTATGAACCCTATGAATTGAGTATTCTTGAGATGAGTAGTATCATTGAGTTCTAAGTTCTTGAGTTATTGAGTATTGAGCCTTCTATATTGTTATTGAAATCCTTGAGTTGAGTTGTTCATGTCTATATTTCAGCATGAACCCTATTTTGAGTTATAAATTTTGAAAATCTTTTAAAGCCAACATTTTTGTTTTAAACTGAGTTTTTGAGAAAGTAAAGAGGAGTTTGAGAAAGAGTTTTAAAACATGATTAGTATGACAGTCGAGTATGCCATCAATGTTTAAGCAATATGGTATCTAGCTATACCATCAATGTTTAAGCAGTATGACTTCCCGAGTCATCGATGATCATATCATAATATTATTTTGATATATTGTTTAGAAAGAGTTTTCAAGTATGAATTGAGTAAGAGTATAAGGGGACTAAGTATTCCCAAAGGTATCAGTTTTTACATTGATAAAAGAGAAACTTTGATTTCTAAATGAGTTATGAGTTCAAAGATATTCAAAAGCAGTTACCTCTTTTAAGGGGATAGTTTGAGCAATTATCTCACAACCGAGGAAAAATATATTTCTAATCATTGAGCATGAGTATATATTATTGGGAGTAGTATTGAACACTGATATGGGGATGAGTTCAGACAACTCATATTCCTTATAAACCATGTATGCCAACATGGATATATGATCATACTTTTAGATGAATCCTAAGTAGCTTCGGGTAGAGCTTAGTGGATCCACTTGGTTGAGGTATTCTAAACCCCGGCAAGGTATGTGACAGTTCTGGTACCGATGCCGAGACGTTGTATCATCATGTAGCTCATAGTGATGGTTGTCGGTTAGAGAATATCCCAATAGAGTTAAAGTATATTTTTACATATCACGTATTATGTTGAGTTCAGAGATGAAAAAGTATTTTGTAAAGCTTTAAATGATTTAAATCCTTTATTTCCTTACATTCAACTTGAGTACATTATTATCTATTGCATTCCTTTCTTTCAATTATTTGTTATTCAACTATATTACATACTTGTACATTCAATGTACTGATGTTATTCGACCTGCATCTTTTAATGATGCAGATGCATGTTATTAGGATCCTGAACAAGAGTGTGTTGAGATCACTTTATCTGCTCGTCTGCTTATGAGTGAGACCTCCTTACTTTCATAGTACTCCAGTTTTATGAGTTGTTAGTAGTAGTTCTTTTGAGGAGTCGTTGGTCCTATCCCGACACTCATCTTTGTATAGTAGAGGCTTCATAGATAGACAGTTTTGGAAGGTCTTTCAGTTTCAGATATTTTATTTAAAACTTATGTTTTATACTCAGTATATTCGGTGAAGTTTTGATATTCAGTAAACTGTTTTAAACGTTTATTTCAATTTGATGCTTATGTATGCTTGAGTTAGTCTTCCGCTTGTAGTCAGCTAGGATGATGGTTCCCTCGGGGACTAGCTAAGTGTGGCAGCAGAACTGGTAGGTGCCGGTACCAGTACCGTTCCGTCTCGGTTCGTTACCGGTTCAGTACCATTTCGGCAGGCTCCGGTTGGGTCCGTTACGAAGGAGAACCGGGCGGGGTAACGAGACGGAAACCAGGTTTTACCGGTTAGTCCCGATCCGGAAAGTGTCGGTTCTGGTTCTGGTCCGAACATGTACGATCCGGTTCGAGTCAATGAATATTTTTTTTAAAATTAATGTAATATAGTCGTTAGGTAACGGGTATTGGGCCCCACCCAACGGCTATTTCAGCCACTAATCCCCCAAAATACCCCCTACCCCCCCAAACTTTTTTTAATACCCCATACTTTAAATTTTACTTTTTTATCCTAATTTTTAACTATAAATACCCCCAAATTTTCATTATTTTTACTCACAAATATTCTTTATCTTCTACTGTCTCAACTCTCAATTCTCTATCAAATTACAAATTATATCAGTTTGAAATATTTGGTGGATTACTAGTTTGGTCTTTGGAGCTTCAAAATTCAACTTTCAACTATCAATTTTCAACTTCGGTCTTGCACGTCTATTATTTTAAGTAGACATTTGATACATTCGTTCCAACTCACATCTTTTTGCATTTAATTTCCGTATTACATATAATTTACTTATTTAGTTATTTATTTGTTTGCATTTAATTATTTATTTATTTAGTGAGTAATTAGTCTCTAGTCTCTACTTATTTAGTTATTTATTTATTTGCATTTAATTTTCGTATTATATATAATTTACTCACTTTTCATATTTTAATATGGATTCTGGTAAAAAAATGTTGGCAAGGTAAAACAACTGTATATGATACGGTCACTACTTTATTTACCTCAAATTTTGAGAAAAATAAAAAAGACGGCAATTCTTCTAAATCTAAAACTAGAAAAGTAGCACAAGTAAGAATAAATACGGAAGATTTTATGCATGTTGATGAAACTGTTTTTAATATTGATAGTAATATTGGATTAGATCCTTATCGTGAATCTATACAAAGAAGGTTTGGTAATTTTGATGAAGAATTAGATGAAGAAGTAGAATATGATAATGTTAATGATGATATTAATATTTTTGATGAAGATGATGATGATGATGAAACAGAGCCAATTACGGCTACTAGTCTCACTCCCGCTCCCAGTCCCACTCCCACTCCCTTCCGTTTTCCTGCTCTCATTCCCCCCGTACATTCTAGGCCTAAGGTAGAACGTGCTAAAAAATCAGTTGTGTGGCAATTTATGACTAAGAGTGAAGATAAAACACAAGTTATTTGTAATAAATGTAAACATAGAATGAATCATAAAACTGTGGGAAAACAGGGTGGGACGTGACATTTGAGTAATCATTTAATGGGATGTTGTAAAAATGAATTTTTGCATGCTAAAGCTGTAGCCGAAGCTAAAAAGAATGGTACCACCCTTCCTAGTGCAACTGTAGGAGTAGGGGGCTCTAATATGATCCAAACGCAATTAGATCCTTCTAATGTTTCTGGCCCTAGTACACAACGCTCATATAGTAGAGAGAAAGATCTTGAAGAATTAGCTAAAATGATTGTTGTTATTGACTTGCCTGTTCGTTTTACTGAAAATCCTGGTTTTATTCATTATATTCAAATTGTGTATAATCCACATTTTAAAGGGTTTTCAAGAAACACAATTAAAAAGGCTATCTTTGATTATCAATCTCAACATTTTTAATATCTTCGTTGTTTATTGTATTATAATACTTGTAAAATATCTATTACTTCTAATATGGGTCGTAGTGTAAATGGTAATGATTATTTCACTATTACTGCCCATTGGATCGATGAAAATTGGATTATGCAAAAATGAATTTTAGGTTATAAATGTTGTGTAATGCATAAAACCGGTAGTTACATAGCTCAAACTATTGTAGATGTTTTACAAAACTATGGAATTTGTGATAAAATAATTAGTGTCACCTTAAATAATGCTTCTAATAATACATCTGCTGTTGAAATACTAAAACCGACTCTTTGCCCTATTTATATTGATGGTTTTCATATTAGGTGTGTTGCACACATATATAATTTGATTGTTAGAGACGGTATAACAATGTATAATGATGGTTGCATAAAATGTGAAGCTGCATGTCATTTTATTTTTAAATGTCAAGTTAAGTCTAGACGTAGAGAATTTAAAAATCGTTGTCGTGAATTTAATCTTCCACCTAGAAAAATTCCAAAATCAGTGTGTACTAGATGAAATTCTTTATTTGAAATGTTTCAAGTCGCTTGAATATAGGAAACCTTTATAAATGGTTTGGAATGCTCATAATTCAAATATGAACTATATACTTGATGAAAATGATTGGAATGATGTAAAAGAACTTATAGAATTCTTAAAAGTTTTTTATTTAGCTACAAAACAAATTTTTGTACTTTATTATCCAACTATTTGCTCTGTTTTACCAAATATTTATGTTATTTCTAGTAAATTTTATAAATTCAAAAATAAACCAAGATTTGAAAATTCTGTTAAGAAGATGATTGAAAATTTTTAAAAATATTTTTTTCATAATTCTCAAATTTATTTAGCCGCTTGTTTATTAAACCCACATTACAAAGATGTAGGTGCATCACGAATGGCTGATAAAAGATATTTCAATTTAGATATTCAAGAATTTGAAACACCTAGTTGTCAAGAAGCTAAAGATAGTATAAAAATTGAAGCTAGAAAATTATATGACTTGTATAATGAGAATAGAAGAAATGTAGTACATAATGAAGAACCTGAATCTTGTAGGTGTAGATATAATGAAGATGATGTTGATGATATGCTAGATAGTTATATTGAACTTTCTCATAATGATTAAAACGATTTTGATGCATATATTAATCAAAATATGGAAACTATTAAGGATTCACAAGGTTTACCTGATCTTCTAAATTGGTGAAGCAATCGCAGTAAGGGATTTCCAAGACTTCAACCGGTGGCTCGAGATGTGTTAGCTATTCAAGCATCTTTAGTAGCTTCGGAAGACACTTTTAGTGCAGCAAGATTTTAAATTGGAGAGCATAGATATTCATTAGGAGCAGATAGCATGGAGATATCGGTACTATTTAGATTGGATTAATGGCGAGAGAAGGAGTTATGGGCGTCCAGCTTTACCTACCAAATTTGAAAATGATATTGATGAAATGTTGCAAGATTTTAGTGACAACGATCGACGACATTGATGCATTGGAAGAACTAGCCGATCAACCAAATCCAGATCATGTTACTAGAGAAATGTTAAATGATTTAAGAAAAGATTGGCTTGGTAGCATGAACTATTAGTATGAGTATGATAATTTGAGGTCTAATTCAAACAGAATCCTTCCTAGAAGGTGGCTGTGTAGATTATGTCCTCTAATCCTCTACTAATATTTTGTAACTCAAATTGTACTATTTAATTAATATTAATAAAACTATAGGCTATTCGCCTTAAATTTTTTTTATTATTGTCTTCAATTTTAATACAAAGTCTTTTTTTATTATATTTTCAATTTTCAAATGACAAAGTTGAAACTTAAGTTATAAAATAGAAACTTTTAAACTTTTAAATTTTGAAATTTAAACTTTTAAAGTTTGAAATTTAAACTTTTAACTTTTAAAGTTTGAAATTTAAACTTTTAACTTTTAAAGTTTGAAATTTAAACTTTTAAACTTTTAAAGTTTGAAATTTCAACTTTTAAACTTTTAAAGTTTGAAATTTGAACTTTTATACTTTTAAAGTTTGAACTTTTAAACTTTTAAAGTTTGAAATTTAAACTTTTAAACTTTTAAACTTTTAAAGTTTGAATTTAAACATTTAAACTTTAAAAGTTGAATATAAACTTTTAATCTTTTAAAGTTTAAAAGTTTGTATTTTAAACTTTAAAAGTTTAAAAGTTTAAATTTCAAACTTTAAAAGTATAAAAGTTTTAATAATTGATTAACTTTCCTAATTTTTTAATTTTAATAATTAATATTTTTAAAAAGAAATAGTCGTTATCCCTGTTACCGGTCCGGTCCTGGTACTATACCGGTCCATGATGGAATATGCTATATTTTTCGGAACTATCGGTTCCGGTCTGGTCTGATTTCGGTCCCTTTCCGCCCATCGGACCTCAGTTCCGGTCGATGCCGGTCCGGTAGGTCCGTTATCGGTATCGCTGCTAGACTTAGGACCAGCAATGGTTTTCGAGTGCCGGCCACGTCCAGGTTGGAGGCTCGGGGCGTGACAGTGTTATCATTCAACTAACTAGTTTTCCTCTTCAAATCATCGATCTAAACATTCAAGTATCTAGAAATTCTCTCAAAACTCACCTAGTTTTCATATTTTTCATAAAGAACCCTAACAAAAACTTTTATGCCAAAAATTCAAGATATAAAGAGAAACTTTCCATCAAATATTTTTCCAATTTCTTCCACTCTAAGAACTTCATAAAATATTTTCTTCTCTCAAGATCAAGCCCCAAAATTTCAAGTCTCTACCAAAGTTTCCGTTCTAAAATCTTCATAATCAGGTATGTAAGGTTATCATAGTGTTGGACTAGTTCTTCCTCACGCTCTACATATATCTAAATTTAGTAAAAGAGTAATCTAATGTTTTATCCTTTATTTTGAGTATTCTTGAGACGATTTTCATTGTTCACTTACGAGTTCTTAATTCCTGAGTATTGAAGTAATTATCATTGTATTGAGATCCTTGATGTTATCTGTTCATGTCTATATTTCAGCATGAACCCTACTGTTGAGTTAAATTTGAGAATCTTTTCAAAACAAATGTTCTGTAAATTGATTCATGAGGAGAGCAAAAAATGAGTTTTGACAGAGAGTTTTCAAATATGAATTGAGTAAGAGTATAAGGGAACTAAATATTCCCAAAGGTATCACATTTACATAAAGAAAAGAGAAACTTTGATTTCTAAATGAGTTAATGAGTTCGGAGATATTTTAGAGCAGTTACCTCTTTTAAGAGGATATTTTGAGTAATTACCTCAAATTGAGAAATAATATGTTCTATACATTTGAGCATGAATATATATTTATTAGGAGTAGTATTGAGTATCGATATTGAAATGAGTTCAAACAACTCACATTCCTTGTAAACCATGTAGCCAACATGGGTAAAAGATCAAACTTTTTAGACATATCCTTATTGCTTTAGAGCAGAGCTTTAGGGGATCTACTTAGTTGAGAGGTTCTATACCCCAGCACAATATAGGACAGTTCTGGCAGCGTGAGCGAGATGTTGTATAATCTCATAGCCCACAGTGATAGTTTTCAGTTAGAGAATCTCTCAAATAGAGTTAAAATTTTTTTTTTATTTTTATCACTTAATATGTTGAGTTCACAGATGAGTAAATTTTTGTAAAGTTTTAATGATTTCACTCATTTATTTCTTTACATTCAATTGAGTATATCTATTGTAGTCCTTTCATTCAGTTATTTGTTATTCAACTATATTACATACTCGTACATTCAGTGTACTGATGTCATTTCACCTGCATCTTTTAATGATGCACATACAGGTTCTTGGGATCCTCAACAAGAGTCTGTTGAGATCACTTCATTCGTTCGTCAGCTTTTGAGTGAGACCTCCTTGCTTCCGGAGGACTCTAGTTTTATGAGATGTTAGTAGTAGTTCTCTTGAGGAGTCGTGGGTCTTTTTCCAACACTCACCTTTGTACAGTAGAGGCTTCATAGATAGACAGGTTTTGGAGAGTCTTTCAGTTTCAAATGTTTTATTTAAAACTTATGTTTCACACTTAGTATATTTAGAGAGTTTTGAGACTTACTACACTGTTAATTTAACATTCTTTCAGTTTGATGCTTTTGTAAGCATGAGTTAGTCTTCCGCTTGTAGTTAGCTACGATGAAGGTTCGCTTGGGGGACAACAATGGTTCTCAAGTGTCGATCACATTTAAAGTGTAGGCTTGGGTCGTGACAATTATACTCAATCATTGAAACAAAATAGATTATCTACATTAATTTATTTAAGTTTGTATTCAAGGTATGTTAAGGTAACGTTTTCCTCTTCATATTGCACGAGTTCCCAAAAAAATACAAATCATTAAATAAGTTTTTACTATTCTATTGTTAGGAGGATCCTCTGTGAAGGGTATTGGATGTTAGCTAATTTTATTCTCTTTCTTATCATTATCGCACTTGTCATGTTATGAAGAATGTTTGAAGGTTAAAGTTATTTTTCATCGATTATCTTATTCCTTATGTATAGTAGCGAGCTACTATCCAAGAGTGAGGCTGAAATATTGGAGGATTATTATGTTGCATCTAAGGAGGTTGTTAAGTCATTTTTTCTCATCAAAAGATGTTACATAAATATTATTTTAATCAAATATTTATACTAGGTCTTGTAATCTATTTTTTGGTTAAATACTTGTCAAGCAATCTTGTTTCTAAAAAGGATCGTACTTTTACCAACTTGGAGACATTTATAATAAATAAAGTTAAGCATGTCAGTCTTCTTTTAAGTTTCTATATAATTAATTTTCTATGTTGAAGTCGAGTCAAAAAATTTGAGTCTATTATGAGTTTTATGGGCTTACATGATCGTAAGTGAGTTAAATGAAGTCACGAGTAGATTTTAAGTATGAAAGACCCCAAATTGGCTAAGTTCCTATTATGGTATACTATATGGATTCAAAGTTCATATCATGACATTTTATATGCATCTACCCTGAGCTATAATAGGAAGGGAATAGGGCCTAGCTACAGAACATGCTACCATTTCTAGCAGTTGGTCGGATGAGGATTAATGCATATGCACATATATGTATACGTATTCATCTACATTGTCTTATGAGCATTTTATACAAAGTTGAGTATTTGAGTTCAATTTTTGGCATGTTGTGGCTATCAGAGTTTCAGTTTCAGGTGATAGCTCTACCACCCTTTTACCATAACTATTTATAATTCTACTTTTGTCTTTACATACTAATATATTTTCATTTGTACTAACATCCTATTGCCTGGAGACGCTGCATTTCATGGTGAGGGTTCAAATAGAGGTCCTGATCTATCCTTGCAGTAGAGATGTTGTCTCAGTTAAGGATTGATAAACTTCATTCTTCCTGGAGCTATTTGTTGTATATAGGTTTTACATACTTAAGTTATTGCGTACAGTCATTCGGTGTTGTTACGGATTGTCTTGGCCAAATTAATCTACAGTATCTGTACAGACTTGTAAACGTGCTATGTTGAGCCCTTTTAGATTTCCATTTGTAGCTTGTCGGCTTACTAGTTCTTTATTAGTTAAGTTAGCATTAATGTCAGTGTTTTCATTATGTCATTAGTGTTGTTGTGCCTTTGTTGGTCCAATCATCTTGTTTCAGCAGTTTATTGTGACGACCTTATCGACCTTCACTATTTCCTTTAATATATGTTTCAATAGTTAGCTCAGTTGAATAAGGTACTGAATGCTTGTTGCGCCTCCCCTAGTTTGGGTCATAACCAATTTGGTATTTGAACAAATTCTGTTCGATTGAGTTCACAAGTCGTATGTAATAGAGTTTACTTATGAGTGTGTTGTGCACCACATTTATAATCATGAGGCTATTAGACATTTAGAAATAGTCACTCTTCTTTATCACTTCGATTGTGGGATGAAGCTAAGCCATAGGATTTTAATTATAATTTACACTCTACCAAAATTAAATGTCATACAAATTTTGTCTATTGAAACAACCCTATAAATTAGGCTAAAAGGTCAAATGTTAATTTTGCTCGGAAGACAGTTTCTACCTTATAACCCCTAGTCACATGAATGAATTTTATGAAATATGTATCTTCAAATATCATAACTAGACAGAGACTTATGTAAGTTCTTCTACAATTGTAACAATCACTTTCAACAAGGACATGGAAAATGAAGATCATGAAATGAGCGAGCAAGAAAATGATTCATCAATACAACAAATAATTGGAATAAGGAAGCGCCTTTGGAAATATATTCAAACAAAAAAATAAAATCCTTAAAAGATTAAAAGGTCTCCAACAAATGGACCCTAATCATAAAGATCCTTATCACTATGAGCTAGAAAACACCCTTATTAACGATTTTAACAAAGTTCTTATTCGAGAAGAGGAATTTTGAAAACTTAAATCAAGAGTTCAATGGGTTAATGATGGTGATGCAAATACAAAAAATTTCCATGCCTCCACCATCAACAGAAGACGTAGAAACAAGATATTAGGCCTTAATGATTCGGTGGGAATTGGACTTTTGATTCTGTGACTATCAGTAAATTCTCTGCCACTACCAGAAGATCTACTCAACAGATCTAAAGCAAAGTCTCCTAATTATCCCTCCTCCGTGTCTCAATGCATTATCTTCGAAGGAAAAAACTTTCATAGGAAGACCGCTACTTATAGAAGAAATTAAAAATGCTATATTTTCTTTCCAACCTCTAAAATCCCCTGGTCCGTATGGTCTACATCTGATCTTTTTCCAAAAAATTTGGAAGCACACTGAGGAAATTGTAGTAGCCACCTGCATGAAAGCGTTCAATACTTGCAAAATTCCTCCAGAGCTAAATAAGACTTTCATATGTCTAATATCAAAGACCAACAATCCCGAACAAATCACCCACTATAGACCCATTAGTCTTTGTAACACAATCTACAAGACCATTACCAAAATCATAGTGAATAGAATTAGACCTTACCTAGACAAAATCATCAGTCTGCAACAATGCAACTTAATCCCCGGAAGGAGAGCTTCGATAATGTTATTATAGCTCAAGAAGCAATACATTCCTATCAAAAATCAAAAGGAAAAATTGGCAAAATGCTTCTCAAAATAGATTTGAAAAAAGCCTTTGATAGACTAGAATGATCATTCATTAGACAATCGCTGGCAATTCTTAACTTTCCTGCGAATATCATATCCCTCATTATGTCATGTGTATTAACCTCATCCATCTCTATACTTGTGAATGGGAAACCTACAAACTATTTCCTCCCTAGATGAGGTATTAGGCAGGGAGACCCTTTATTTCCCTACATATTTATAATATGCATTGAGAGTTATAAATTATGTTATTCAAGAGAATGTATGGCAACCAGTAATGATTGGAAGCATTGGAATCCTCATTTTAGAGCTTCTCTTTGCTGCCGATTTAATTCTCCTAACAAAATCAGATTTTGTAAATGTTGTTACTATTATACATATCTTCAATACCCTTGTAGAACAATCGGGGCAAAAAATAAATATCAATAAATCCTTAGTATTATTTTCGACAAATGTTAAAATGGAATATCGTAATAACTTATCAACTAGTTTAAACATTCGCCAATCAGATAAAATGGGTAAGGGTAAATACCTAGGACTCCAAATTACAAATCATCACCCCAAAAGCGCAGATTATCAATACATCATAGACCACATGGACAACAAACTTAAAGGATGGAAGGCTAGACTATTATCATTGGCAGGAAGAACACACTAATCAAATCGGTTCTAGCTTCTATTCCTAATTAGGACATGTAATGTAACTTATTGCCTCAAGGAACTTGTGATTATATCGAACGTATTCAAAGAAATTTCCTTTGGGGTTCAACTCCTGAAAATAGAAAATTATACCTAGCTTATTGGGACTTAGTAACTTCTCCCACTAAGCTAGGGGGCTGGGACTTCAAAAAATAAATGGAAATAATTTTGCCCTCCTGACAAATTAAATTGGAGATTTAGCAATAACAAGAACCTCCTTTGGGTAAGAGTCCTAGAAAAAAAAAAAATAAGGGTCACAATCTCCTTTTAGCTAAATGTCACCCTACAACTTATATTTGGAAGAGTCTCGTTAAAATGTACTCTTTATTCAAAAAAGGTATATCTTGGAATATTAGCAATGGAGAAGAGGTACACCTATGGGAAGATAAATGGATTGAGGAAACCTCAACCCTCCAAGAAACTATCCAAGGCTCCTTTACAGAACAAGATATACATCTCCCAGTCTCCCACATACTCTCCAATAATTCTTGGGATCTTTCTAAATTATCCTTTGATATTCCCAGCCACATTAAGGAAACTATTCTAAACACCTATGTCCAATTATATAATCCTAAAAAGGATACCTTTTATTGGAACCTTAGCAATGACGGCAAATTTAGCTCTAGAAGTGCTTACAACCTCTTTCTGGCAAATAATCATACAAATGAAAACCACAACGTAAACTATGATTGGATTTGGAAAATAAAAACTTTAAACAAATAAAATTCTTCATGTGGCTGCTACTATCAAATAAGCTTCATACTGCCTCTGATTTACACTTTAGGAAGATAATCCCCGAAAATACTTGCTACTTATGCACCAATATAGAAGAAAATACAAACCATATTTTTTTGGATTGTCCAGAAGCCCCCAGACTTGGGATAACTATGGTATATCTATAAACAATCAGGATTTCCATAGCGAAATCTTTAAATTATGTCGATCTGAAACAGCTACCCGAGTCAATAACTACCAAAACGTGCCTACAACTATACTAACCCCCTCTATCCTTCGGAATATATGGAAAAATAGGAACATGAAGTTATTTAAAAATCAAAATGATAAGTACCCAATTAACATCATACAAGGAATTTACTTCAGGGCCCTAGAATATTATCACCTTACAAACCCCACTAAAATCTTTCTTCCAAAGCGTATGATTCCAATACACTGGAGTAGGCCTCCAGAGGGATATGTTAAGCTTAATATAGATAGCTCTTTTGAAACAAATACAAATAACAGAGGTACGGGGGGTGTCATAAGAAACCACCTAGGCAAATGGATAAGTGGGTTCTCCTGTAAAGTCAAAGTCGGCAATGCTCACCATTCAGAATTATTAGCCCTGCTTCATGGGTTGAAACTAGCACAAAGGAAAACTATTAAGTAACTGCTAGTGGAAACTGACTCACATGTATTATTGAATAACCTTAATAGTAACAACTCGATATTCTCACACATTTATGTTGATTGTAGGCAGCTACTACTGGAGATGGAAAGCCAAACAATGAAGCATATTCAGAGGGAGGCTAATTATAATATGGTATTGAACATTCTAGCAACCCACGGAAGGATATCAAAGGGTCACATGGATGAAAACCAACCAAATGTTTTTGATAAATCTCCATCTTTTGTAACTTATGCACTAACTAGAGATGCTACTGGAACTGCTACATATAGATCAATTCCTTTTTGTAATGAATGATCTTATATACTTAAGCAAAAAAAAAAAAAAGTTCTTCTATATGTATGTTCTGGAGTAAGTATCTTCAATTGTTTTATCTGGATGTATGTGTGAGGATTTATCTCATTATGTTTTATAGTAAGGATAGAGACTTATATGGTTCTTTTATGAAATATATTATTTTTGTTAATTTATTTAAATATTTAAGTCCTAAATATTGACAGTGTGATACAATGCTACATAAAAAATTGAAAATAAAACTTCAAACTTAAATTGACAACATTACAAATTCAAAAACATACAAACTTATATGGATAGTACATTGCAAATTAAAATATACAAACTTTATGTTTATATATTCTACCACATAATTGACATTTAACATGTTTTTTATCTATCTGCTCAAAATATCTTCACATCGTAAATTAGACTTGATCTTCGAGGAGAAACTGACTATGCAACATTTGCTTATCTTATCTCAAATCGTAATCAAAATCGATAGGGGCTGGATCAACTCAATCCAACCCAAATGAAACCCTTAGTGACTATGCAACATTTGCTAATGGAAAATAAAATTAAAGGATATATTCAAGTGAACAAAAAAGACATTCAAGTTTAAGATAGAAAATAATTGCAAGTTCAATACGTATTTTACAATGGAGTAATCTTGTTAGATCACATTTCATGAAGGAAAATATTTTATTATAAACTCAAAAGAATCCATTTCTGTATATTTCTATGTTTTCTATATTTTATGTATATTGAAAATAACTAACAACATCCCTATTTATAAAAACAAGAAATCAAATTAAATTAGAATTAAGAATCACTATAACTAACAAATTCTAATTAAACATGAATAAGTAAATATCATAAATAACAAATCCTAAACACTTAGGATTCCTACTCCAACTTCTCTTCAATCTTCAATTGTTGGAAACTTCTCTCCAATCTTTCAATTGTTGGTGTACGTCTCTTCAATCTTCAATTGTTGGAGTACTTCTCTTCAATTCTCATTTAGTTTTTTTCTCGGTTGTGTTGGAGCACCTTCTCTCCAACTTTTAAGTGTTGGAGCACTTTCTCTCCAACTCACGATATTTTTTTCTTTGTTGTGTTAGAGCACTTCTCTCCAACTTCCAAGTGTTGATGCCCTTCCCACCAACGCCTTTTTTTAGGTTTTTTATTTTTGTTTTTGGTGTTAGAGCACATTCTCTCTTTCTCTTTTCTTTTTGTGTTTTTTTTTAAAATTTTACTTTCTCTCACTTTTAATTTAGAGAAGAGTTTCTTTCTCTTGTGCTTGGTTGCACTTCTTTAAATCTGCAATATTTTTGTACGTCTTTCCTCTTAGATAGCATTTTTTTTTTCATGCATATATTATACGTCCAACTTTTGTCAACATGATCATTGGCTAGATTGTTTACATCCCTACTCTATTCAAATAGGGCGAAACGTCGAGGCAACTCAAAAAATAATCAATTGAGTTGATTTTCAAAGAATTTAAAGAGTAAACGAATTTTAAAGGAGTCGCCACCTAATTTTAGGAAAAAACTAGAAAACCATTAAGTGATCTACGAAACCATTAGATTCTAGGTAAGGGATTCAGGTTATTCCGAAGGAAAGGGGTTAGGCATCCTTCGAAATCCACAACTGTGGGTCACGACTGAATTCATTTTTTTCAAATTGAGGAGGAAAATAAAATAATGTACAAATAAAACAATCATACAATATACACAAGTAATAAAATAAAATAATATAAGAAACAACCTAGATTTGCCTATCGTCAATAATATACGATAATTAATCAAAATATTGTTCGAACCTTGTTCGAATAGCTTCAATGTGAAGTAGCTCCGGGTACCTGTAAAGACACTTAGTAAAAGTGTTAGTACTAAATAAATATGAATAAAAATAAATAAATTAATAGTAACTTAAAAATAAAAACTCGTTTTATTAACCTGGGAGGCCTTGGAAATCGACGATAATTTCTTCATCGGCCAACTTTAACAAACAAAATATAAACATAAACTAAATTTCCGTCTTTTAACATTGACGATTTTGAACAAACGAAATATATGAATTTAAACTAAATTTCCGTCTTTTACAATGTAAAGGCCTCCAAAATCGACGGAGAGATTTTCTCATTGGCCATTTTAACTTACAAAAAATATAAACTTAAACTAAATTTCCGTCTTTTATAATGTGGAGG
>JAJOOO010002889.1:0-17858 GCA_029582685.1 Solanum piurae | reverse complement strand
TGTACCACCACCCCTTGAGCGTAATAGAAAAATTGATGTAAAATTAGGGGTGCAATTCATATCTTCAAAGTGGAAGGAAAAATAGTAAAATTGATGGTATCGTGCCGCGATGTTAAATTAAGCGCTTATTGGGAGGCAAGCCAATTAGTAGTGTAACTTCTTATTTTATTTTATTAGTATCACTTTTTTTCCTTTGGTCTTGCTTTTGCAGATTAGGGGAAGTCTGAGTACCCAAAAAAAATGAAAAAAAAAATGAAAAAAAAAAATTGAAGCAAAGGAGCATGTTTGAGCATAAGTGTGGGACCATTGATGAAAATTAAGAGAACATGCTACTATTTAGGCCTAAAGGCCTCAGGGAGTTTTCCTAACCCTTGTTTTAAATTTTATTTAATGCTTTGGGGAGATAGCATATTTTTAAGTGTGGAGTGGAGGAATGAATTCCTAGTTTTTACTGTTTTATTGAGTCTTTTCTTTTTTTTTAGGATGGGTTCTTTGGCTTTTGTTTTTGGTTATTTTCCTAAGGATAGTCCCTTTGAACCGGGTGTCTTTTACTTTTTTAGGAATAAGTTTTCTTTTGATATTTTTTTACAAAAAAAGAAAAGACCCTTTTGAGTGGTGTGATACTTGCTATTTAGGCCTAAATTTTTAGTAGTACTCTCTTGTGAATGCTTGATTGATAAGGAAAATGCAGACTCTTTATATCTAAGCTCATGATTGTGACTTTGTATATAGCTTATTTTATTCTGTAGTTTGTTATGATCTCGTCTCTCTTAGAAGTGGAATTGATCCATCTGGATTGATACTTGTGTCATGTGTGGTGAGAATTTGTTTATTCCATGTTTTGCATCTTAGTCTAGAACTTGTCATGCATGTTATTGAAGTGAAATAAAAAGTGTTGCCTTGTTTAGGAGATGAAAATAGGTTTTCTTTGATTTGTCTGGTAAATTTTAGCTTTTTCATATATTATATCACTTGTTAACCCTTTTGAACTTTTAGCCTATATTAATCTTATAAACCACATGATTGAGCTGAATCCCTATTTATTGATACCATAATTCTATTTGATCCAAAAAGATATTCTTAATGCACTGTGTTGAGAAGAAAAGTTGAAAACATTGGTAGAAGTGAAAAAAGGGTGAAAATGCTTGATGTGTAAAGAATGAAGAAAAGTGTGAACTCTCTGTTTTGGCCCTGGTCCCTTGTAGATATTGTGCACCTCAACCAAGCTTAAAAACTTAAGTTGAGGGTGGCAACTTTAGAAGTTACTTTGATGATGGCCCTGATCCTTCCAAGGACATCGAACACCTTAACACATGTAAAATACGTAAGTTGAGGGTGGCTATTATGAAAAACAACTAAAAAAATAAATTATTGAAGCATTCTTGAGATGATGAGCACTACTTGTGAAATAATTATTGAAGAGATGGCTGAAAATAAAGAAAATAAAAATAATGGGTGATGAAGTCTAAAATTGCAAAGTGCTTAAGGAAGTGTAAATCACTATTATATAGTTCTCCTACCTGTCCCCTAGCCTACATTACATCCCGTTAAAGTCCTATTTGATTCTATTCAAGCATTCTTAATTAGTGTACATGTATATAATGGGCAAGCATATAGTTCTTTGTGCATATATGTGAATTTTATTTGTGAGTGTGAGAGTTGTTCTTGATATGAAGTCCTTAATTTATAGTCAATCTTTTGAATTGAGTGTGTGGACTATTTCTTTTTGTGAGGGCACTTGTTTCATGATAGATAGATGATTCTATTAGCTTTCTTTGATGAGAGTAGGTGAGCAAGCTTAAATTTGATGAGTTCAAAGTCATTCCTTGAGGTTAGGAGGTTAGAAGTTTATTTTTTATTTGGATGTCTTGCATAATGATTAAGAAGTTTGATGTTTTGATATTGGTATATGACCTAATTGTTTGTATTGACCAAAGTGATGACATTCCTATTTTGATTTTTTTTTAGATGAGCTATAATGTTTGCTCGAGGACGAACAAAAGTTTAAGTGTGGGGTGTTGATGTGAGGTCAAAATACATATTTTAATCATTATTTACCTCATAATTATTATTTATATTATCATTTTTTAGAAGGAATTTAATGGATTGTTCTAAACAGTTAGGATTAAATTGGTGAAAAAATGAAGAAGTTTGAAGCTAAAACAAATTGAAAATGAAAGGTTGAAGAAGGAAATCAAGCACGCAACTTATTTGATTAAATTGAATAAAATAATATATTTATATATATAAGGAAAAGGAGGCTGAAATTTCAAATTGCCTCTATTTCTACACGTGGCAGCTAATGAAGCCACTACTTAATTGATAGGCGGCGGCAGTAACTATAATTGAGGCGGTTGAGGGTTGTTCTACGCGCACAACAAGGAAAACCCAATTTAATTGGGTTTAAATTTCCTAATTTTTCTTGAAGTCAATTATTTTATTTAGGTTTTTTATATTTATAAATAGGGCGCGGAAAATTATTTTTTAAGGGGGCCAAGAACCAAGAAACAATACACAATATAAATTTACTTCTAGCTTAGGAACTTTGGAAAAGCCGCCGTGAAGGCCGGAGAATTGTGGTTTATTATTTCTTCTCCTTTATTATTTATTTTTATTCGTCAATAATAAAAGATAGTTTAGCTATTGTTCTTAAATTTTTATGATTAACACAAGCATATTTATTTTAATAAATTTTGATTGTGTTTTTGAGATAATGAGTAGCTAAATTTCATAACTAGGGTTGTGCGAACCATGATGAATTATTAAATTAAGTTTATGTACAAAGTGTTTCTTGAATCATTTTTATGCATGTATTGTTAATTCTTTCATTTAGAAGTCTTTTTAACGGTGCACAACGTTAGAAATCGCCTCGTTACTACTTGCCGGACCAAGGAGGTAGTTAATGAGAAATGAATTAAACAACAGAGATTTAGTCGATGCTATCTAATAGTCTAATGTCAATTGGTGCAAGGGTGAAAACTAAGTCTTACATTGATGTGATGTCTAATCTGAGGTAAATGTAAGGGTTAGTAAAGTATACACACGTAGCCGGACCAAGGTGTGGGGTGAAATATCCTATTTGGAGGACCAATCACTTAGGGATACCTAATTTACCAACCTTGTATGCTAAAAATTGAAATAGATCACTACTACAATATTCTTGCTATTTTATGAAATCATGGGGAACACATTCCTAGTTATTTCTAATAATCTGAATATAAATAAATACTTAGTTCAAAGCTATTCTAAAATATGAATGGCTTAAAACATGTAAGCATGATCATTTTTGAACATTTAAAGACTTCAAGTAAAAATGACATGTGAATCACGAAATATGGTCAATTACATTACCATAAAGGACATAAGAAAACTTTTTGAAGAAACATAGTCATTTTGTGGGATATTAACTTTAACCGACAATATGACTATGAGATTTATATCATGGAATCTGGTATATCCCTCATAACGAAAAAAAGGGAATCTACTTGCCATGGTAGAATCTGTACATATCAACATTTGCTAAAGTGGATACACTAGCTAGGTCCATTAAGACAATCCTACGAGGGCTCGTAGTTTTATACTAGCGGTTGCTACTAGAGACTACCCGATTTGAGCTTCAACCTCAAAGCCCTCTAGTGCAGAATCTAAATCCCAATGGAATAGATAAAAGTCAAATATTAATATAACATAAGAAACACACTTCATAGAGTTAGGACTCCAAAGCACGACTAAAGAGTAATAAAAGAAGTGAAAGTTCCTAAACATCTTATAGCCTCTTATTCATAAGTGTGGCACACTTCACACTCATGAATAAGACTCTACTAGACGTGGTTCATGAGAAATCAATCCTAAGAATCATCCCAAAACGTTATGCTCTGATACCAAGTTTGTCACGACACAGGGGTAACTCTTAGACGTAACACGGCGTACTTGACCCCGAAGGGGTCCTATACAAGCACTTAGCATAATTATACACATAAAGTCATAAGAATGATGCGGCAAATTTAAAGTTTTACAATCGAAGTTGAACTTGTTTTTCATAAACGAAAAGAGGAATCTAGACTTGTCTCAATCACCATCTAATACAATAGAGAGTACGAATAGGGTCAAAAGCCCTTTTTATCAATATAGTCTCAAAAGTATAAAGTACAATAGAAACTAGGAAATGATAACATCTTTTTCTCGAACTTGAGGACTCACCAAGCCTAAGGAATAGTCAACCCAAGCTTCTCTTGAGGAAGTAGAAGTACGTTTCAACGATCGGAAACTATACTCATAGTAGATGTAGAAGAAATGGGTTAGCACATAAAGTACTAAGTATGGAAGAATGCATAAAAATCCTTGAAATATCATAAAAGGGACATTTTAGTTGAAAGGTATGCATTTGTCAAGTTTGAAAACCAACATGCACTTTCAATGTAGAAGACAAACCATAATCACATTTATACTCATAACATAGTGAAACCATTACCTTAGCAACCCCTAAGGAACACTTGTGCAATGTATGGTTGGCATCCCATAATACCAACCATACTAAGTACTCATTTGAAGCTACCTTAGTCATACATATCATCTTTAGACCTCATCATAATCAATAGTCATAAATAAGTAAATAATCATGTACATTACTTGAACATAAGGAAATTCATTCATGGCTACTATCCATTCCACATATATGCATACATTCATGTCTTATCATAACATAAAGAAACCATCACATAATATCCTACTAAGTCTACTTGTGCAATGTAAAAGTGAAGTCCCATACCCCCACTCCTAATAAGTACAACTCACCAAGAAGTCATAGTATAGTTCATGTATTATTCATTATCTTATCATATAGGGAAGAATAGCCATAACCGACATAGACCATGTGAGCGACATGGAATCCGATGTCATGTAACCCCACACCGAAAGAAGGTGTCCTACTTGCCTAAGGTAGAACTAACATGTTTATCTTTTAGGTGGATCCACTAGCTAAAGACCTATGTGGGCACATAGTTATGGTATAGGGAGATTGCTTCTAGAAACCTGTCCTATTGTATTGGTGGAGGAGCTTCCATCTCATGAGAATAATCTAGATGACCCGGCCTATTGTATTAAAAGGAGGGCCTGTACCTCATTGACCATATCCACTCGGTGCTAAGCATTATTTCCCAAATTATACATAATTAATCTTGAATTCCATTTACATGTGTGAAGGAATACTTTGCCCTTCATTCAATACAACCCATAAGATAGCTCATAGATTCAATAAAGTGAAAAATAACTTTCAACCATAGAATGATCATTAACATGTGAGTAAGCCATTCACATTATTGTTCATAGTGTTTCATGAGAATAGCTTTTCAATCAACTCAACAACATTATCATAATCCTAGACAATTCAGACATAATCAAGTGTAAGGGTCAGTGAAAAATGGTGTTTCAACAGTACCTCAATTTACACAATAGTCACAAGATCTTCAATTTCTAAGTGAATCATGAGTCCACACACAACATTCATTAACATGTATAAACCCTAGCAATTTACCCCCTAAAGGGTCATGAATCATGTCTCACAATTAAACCTAGAATTTCTAGACTAGGCATGAATAAAACAAGATTCAAGAACTAGATTAACATAGATACAATTCATAGTATTCATATTTCCTCAATACACCCATCACAATTCAAGAAATTTGGGTCATGGGGGAGTTCATGGGTTCATGGGGAATTTTACAATAAAAATCACCATTAAACATCAAATCATCCATAATATAGGACAATTAACATAATGAAATCATTTTTAGGAAGAACCCATGGATAGATTGAAAACCCTAGTTTTTGAACAATTCACAAATTTCGAAATTAAGAGTTGAATGGATTCATGGAGAAAACTGTTCCATAAATCAAGTCTCCCATACCTTGATTGATGTTTTCTTCATGAAATTGGAGTCAAAAGGTTGGAACTTGAACCCTAATCTTGACCTTGCTCTTGTTCTTCAATGGAATTTTTGAGAGAGGATATTTTGAGAGAGGAGAGGTGGTTATGATTTGAGTCTTGTGGGTTATGAGTTAAAAGAGTTGGTTAATAGTTAAAAGTACTTAAATATGTCTAAAATAACTAATAGAAACCGTCCCCACCCTTAATTAATTGATTAAGAATTTACAAAACTACCCCCACTTGGCCGAGCTCAAGACATCTTTTGATGAGGGGACCTACACCCCATGACCTACGAACCGTATGTGGGGTGACGCCCAGTCCTGCAGGTCCGTGGTTTGGGTCTGTAGCCCCTCATCTTGGCCAAATCTTAGGGAGCTTCAAGTTGACCTATGACTCCCCCATCTATGGACCGTAGGTGGGGTGACTCCACGTACTGCACAAGCGTGGTTTGCTTCAGAGAGGGGGAAGTTTAAGGCAAGCGTGGGGAGACTAAGTCTTGACCCACGACCTCTACCTACAGGGCGTGGGTGCCTATCCGTAGGTGGTGTTATTATTTATCAGCCTTGAGCCCTCACTTGGGTCCTCCTCAAGGACCCTTGGGGGGTCCTTCGGGGTCGTGCCTTGATGTATAGGTCCTAAAACATTAGTACTAAGTTAGGGAGGTTATTTTACGACTCTAATCTTTACATTTAACTCATTTAGAAAACTAGACTATATGTTAGGCTCTAGCTTAGGTCATTAGATTTCTGGGGTGTTACATTATCTTCTACTTGGGAACATTCATCCCCGAATGATGATCTAAACACCAAACTAAGATAGAAACTCTAGACTAACAACCCATCATGCATGAAACATAGAAATGTGCAAAACTCACAAAGGCACTATTCACTTTATGCACTTCTCAAAAGAAGGAAACTTCAACTCCATTTCAAAACATGGTCAATGCAATACAAGAGAGTAGGAACGACATCTACCAACTCGATATGCATGAAACTCATCAATTCACATCAACATGGGAGGAGCTACCTTCTACAACTCAAGTGAGCTCAACACAACAATATGGAGCCAATATACCATTTCATCAAAATGTAACTAAAAATGTTCATTAATTCACCTCATGAAGTAAAAAATGCAATCATCATACCAAAATGCAAACTCATTTTATGTTAATCATGAATTCTCACAAGAACATGCACAACATAAGGAAATCATGAAAAACTCATACAATAGACATGACTACCAAAACACTTAAAACTCAAGAGGAATTACTTACCTCAAGTTTGAATAGGAGTAGAAGGAAAAAGATGAGGATAACGGGACTTTATATCGGCCTCGGCCTCCCATGTAGCACTCTCAACTAAGTTATTCCTCCGTAAAACCTTAACAGAGGCTACTTTCTTATTTCTCAACCTCTTCACTTGCTGGTCCAAAATCTCAACCGGGAGTTCTTCATAAGAAAAGTTCTCATCAACTCCTAAACCCCCTAAACAAAGGACGGATACCGGATCACCAATGCACTTCTTAAGAATGGAAACATGAAACACCGAGTGAACCAGGGCCAAGTCATTTGGCAAGTATAATTCATATGCAACTTTCCCAACATGTTACAAGATTTGGTATGGGCCCACATACCGAGGACTAAGCATCCCCTTCTTACCAAACCTCATCACACCTTTCATAGGTGAGATTTTAAAGTAGACCCAATCACCAACCTCAAATTCAAGATCCCTCATTATAATATTGGCATAAGATTTTTGCCGACTTTGGGCCGTGTTCAACCTCTCTCTAATGAGTCGAACTTTTTCAATGGCATCATAAACTAGTTCGGGACCCATTAGAGAAAACTCATGTACTTCAAACCAACCCACTAGAGATCTACACCTCCTACCATATAGTGCTTCAAATGGAGCCATGACAATGCTTGAGTGGTAACTATTGTTGTAGGCAAATTCTATCAATTGGAAATGGTCATCCCAATTACCTTTGAAGTCAATCACACACGCCCTCAACATGTCCTCTAAGGTTTGAATGGTGCGATCCGCTTGACCATCCGTTTGAGGGTGGAAAGCGGTACTAAGTTTAACATTAATACCAAGCCCTTGTTGGAATGCCTTCCGAAAATGTGAAGTAAATTGAGTACCCCGATCGGAAATGATAGACAAAGGAACCCCATGCAAATTCACTATTTCCTTGATGTACAACTCGGCATAGTCTTCCGCCGAAAAATAAACCTTGATGGGAATGAAGTGGGCTGATGTAGTCATCCTATCAACAATGACCCAAATAGAATCATGTTGCCTTCGAGTACGAGGCAAACCCACCACAAAGTCCCTATTCACCTCCTCCCACTTCCAAGTAGGAATATTTATATCTTGCAATGAACCTCCTGGTTTTAGGTGTTCGCCCTTAACTTGTTGACAATTCAGTCATTTGGCCACAAAACCCGCTATATCTTTTTTCATGTCATTCCACCAATAGACTTCCCGTAGATCACAGTACATCTTGGTGGCTCCCGGATGAATAGAATAGCGCAAACCACGAGCCTCTTCTAAAATTAGCTCCCTTAAGCCATCAACATTTGGAATACCTAACCTACCTTTGTACCTAAGAACCACATCTCCCCTTTGGGAGAAAGCTTCAACCGACTTGTTGAGAACCGATTCTTTCAACTCCATCAAAATAGGATCAAGGTGTTGCTTAGACTTTATATCAACCACAAAGGATGATTCAGAGCTATAATGGACCACAAATCCACCCTTGGTGGAATCCACTAGTTGGACACCTAACCGGGCCAACCTATGCACATCACAAACCAATATCTTCCTCTAATCTTCTATATGAGCCACACTACCCATGGACATTCAGCTTAGGGCATCCACAACTACATTGGGTTTGCCAGGGTGGTAAAGGACACTCATATCACAATCCTTTAAAAGTTCTAACCACATTCTTTTCTGGAGATTCAATTCTTTTTGGCTAAACACATATTGAAGACTCTTGTGGTCGGTGAAAACATCTACATGGACCCCATACAGGTAATATCTCCTCCATATTTTCAAAGCAAACACAACCGCTGCTAATTGAAGGTCATGCGTTGGATAATTCTTCTCATGGACCTTGAGTTTCCTTGAAGCATAGACAAGAACTTTACCATATTACATAAGGACACATCCCAAACCCACTCGAGAAGCGTCACAATATACCACAAACCCATCGGTATCCTTCGGTAAGGTCAACACCGGAGCTGATGTAAGCCTATCCTTCAATTCTTGGAAGCTTTTCTCACAAGCCTCCGACCACACAAACTTAGCTTTCTTTTGAGTCAAGGATGTCAATGGAGAAGCAATAGAGGAGAAACCCTTAACAAACCTCCTATAGTAACCGGCCAAACCCAAAAAGCTTCTAATATCGGTAGGAATTAGAGGTCTAGGCCAACCCTTGACCGCATCCGTCTTCTTAGGATCTAGCTCAATACCCATGCCCGACACAATATGACCAAGGAAGGCAACCGACCTTAGCCAAAACTCGCACTTACTAAACTTAGCATATAATTGGTGGTCTTTAAGGACTTTCAATACGATCCTCAATGATCCATATCTTCACCCTCACTTCTTGAATAGATCAAAATATCATCAATAAAAATGATCACAAACGAATCAAGGTATTGCCTAAATACCCTATTCATTAGGTCCATGAATATCGCAGGGGCATTGGTCAACCAAAAGACATAACCACAAATTCAAAGTGACCATACCAGGCCCTAAAGGCCATCTTGGGAATTTCAACCCCTCTTACCCTTAGCTGATGGTAACTCGAACGAAGATCTATTTTGAAGAAATAGTTAGCCCCTTGAAGTTGATCAAACAAATCATCAATTCTAGGAAGAGGATACTTATTCTTTATAGTGACCTTGTTCAATTGGTAGTAATCAATACACATTCTAAGGGACCCATATTTCTTTTTCACAAAAAATACCGGAGCACCCCATAGAGATATGCTTAGTTGAATAAAACCCTTGTCTAACAAGTCCTTGAGTTTCTCCTTCAACTCTTTCAATTCGGCCGGAGACATTCTATAGGAAGGGATAGATATGCGTTGTATATCTTGCAAAAGATCAATGCAAAAGTCTACTTCCTATTCGGGAGGAATGTCGGGTAAGTCATCGGGAAAGACTTCCAAAAACTCACTCACCACGGGGACCGACTCTAAAGAAGGCACCTTGGACTCAACATCTACAACCCTAAAAATATGATAAACGCACCCCTTGGAGATCATTTTCCTAGCTTTTAGGCATGAAAAAAATTGACCTCTAGGAATAGAATTCCCCCTTTTCCACTCTAAAATTGGCTCTTTTGGAAATTGAAATTTGACCACCCGGGTCCTACAATCTATTGAAGCATAACATGCATGCAACCAATCCATACCCAAAATTACATCAAAATCAAGCATGTCTAATTCTACCAAATCAACCGAAGTGACTTTATTAGACAAAGAAATAGGACAACTCCTATATACTTTTTTAGCTACAACCGATTCACCAACTAGGCTAGAAAACAAAAAAGGCTCTATTAGGGTTTCGGAGAGCACATCAAATTTTATAGTCACAAAAGGTGTAAAAAAATACAAAGTGGCACCAGGGTCTAATAATGCATAAACATCAATGGAAAAGACTTGCAACATACCTGTTACTGCGTCAAGGGAACTCTCTTAATCACCTCGTGATTGAAGAGCATAGAAGAGATTCTTCTTAGGAGCATCGTAATTGGAACCACTAGGAGGAGCTTGATTGTTCTCTGTTGGGAAATCTTTCAATTGATGCCCACTTTTTCCACATCCATAGCACACACCCATACCGGGAAGACATTTTCCATCATGCTTCTTACCACACTTGGCACATGTAGGCCTCTCCATGGAAGGTCCACTCGTATTGCCTCTTTGAGGCTTAGGGTTAGACACCCTATCTTTGTTGGTATTTGGAGCATTAGAGGAGCTTTGGTTGGAAAACCTCTGCTTGAACCTTGGTCCACTTTGACCCTCAAACTTACCATTAGAAAAATTACCATCATCGGTCCTTGCTCTCTTTACCTCTCTATTTTTCTTCCTAAGCCTTGTCTCCTCAACTTGTTGAGCATACACCATTAGACGTGAAATGTCCATATTGTCATGAAGCATTGCCGCACGACATTCTTCCTCAATTGAGTCAGACACCCCCGTCACAAATTGGCTCATTTCATCTCTAGGATTAGACACCAAAGATGGGGGCATATTTGGAGAACTTGGTGAATTTCAAGGAATATTCTTGGACACTCATACCTCCTTGATGAAGGTTGATAAATTCCTCCACCTTTGCTTCTATCTTTTCCAGTGGAAAGAACCTACCAAGGAATGCAATCTTGAACACTTCCTAACCAATGGGACCTGCTCTTATAGCCATATTATCTTTCCATTGTGTATACCATACTTGGGCCACATCCATCAATTGATACCCGGCTATTTCAGCTTTCTCAATAGAAGTCACCCCCATAGCATCCACTATCTTGTAGACCTCTTCCAAAAACTCTTGTGGGTCTTCATTCACTTTGGTACCAAAGAACATAAGAGGGTTCATTCTTGTGAAGTTTGTCAACCTTGAAGCCATGGTTCTCACATTAGGATTTACTCGGGACCCAACTTCCCTATTTGCTTATGTCATTATAGCTTGGGCTTGAGTGGTCACGGCTTGAGTTTGAACCGTCATAAGTTGAGTCAATGTTTAGAAAGTTGCCCTTATTTCCACATTAGTCATGACCCCTTCATCATTAGGAGTTTAAGGGCCTTGAGGAGCTTGGGGAGGAACTACCTCATTCACATTCTCCTCTTCCGCCCTCCTTGCATTAGCCCTTCTTGTATTCATTTCCTATAATCATAAGAGAAGGGTTAGGAAATGGATTTCATAGAGTTAGGACTCCAAAGCACGACTAAAAAGTAATGAAAGAAGTGAAAGTTCCTAAACATCTTATAGCCTCGTATTCATAAGTGTGGCGCGCTTCACACTCATGAACAAGACTCTACTAGACGTGGTCCTTGAGACATCAATCCTAAGAATCATCCCAAAACCTTATGCTCTGGTACTAAGTTTTTCACGACCCATGAGTACCCATAATCATACACATAAAGTCATAAGAATAATGCAAAAAATTTAAATATTTTACAATCGAACTTCAATTTCTCTTTCATAAATGAAAATAGGAATCTAAACATGTGTCAATCGCCTTCTAGTACAATAGAGAGTACAAATAGGGTCAAAAGCCATTTACATAAATATAGTCTCAAAGGTAGAAAGTACAATAGAAACTAGGAAAGGATAAAATCTTGTCCTCGAACTTGAGGACTCACCAAGCCTAGGGAATAGTCAACACAAGATTCTCTTGAAGGAAGTAGAAGTACGTCTCAACGAACAGAACCTACACACATAGTAGATGTAGAAGAAATGGGTTAGCATATAAAGTACTAAGTATGGAAGAATGCATAAAAATCCTTAAAATATGATAAAAGGGATACTTTAATTAGTCTTGAATTCCATTTACATGTGTGAAGGAATACTTTGCCCTTCATTCAATACAACCCATAAGATAGCTAATAGATTCAATAAAGTGAGAATAGCCTTTCAACCATAGAATGATCATTAACATGTGAGTAAGCCTTTCACATTATTTTAAATAGTGTTTCATGAGAATAGCCTTTCAATCAACACAATAACACTATAATCATCCTAGACAATTCATACATAATCAAGTGTATGGGTAAGTGAAAAACGACCTTTCAACAATACCTAAATTTACACAATAGTCATAGGATGTTCACTTTCTAAATGAATCATGAGACCATACACAACATTCATCAACATGTGTAAACCCTAGCATTTTACCCCCTCAAGGGTCATGAATGATGTCTCATAATTAAACCTAGAAAATCTAGACTAGGCATGAAAGAAACAAGATTCAATAACTAGATTAACATAGATACAATTCATAGTATTCATGCCTCAATACACCCATCACAATTCATGAAATTGGGGTCATGGAGAGTTCATGGGGAATTTTACAATAAAAATCACCATTAAACATCAAATCATCCATAATATAGGACAATTAACATAATGAAATAATTTTTAGGAAGAACCTCTGGCTAGATTGAAAACCCTAGTTTTTGAACAGTTCACAAATGTCGAAATTAAGAGTTGAAAGGATTCATGGAGAAAAGTGTTCCATGAATCAAATCCCCATTACCTTGATTGATGTTTTCCTCACGAAATTGGAGTGAAAAGTTTGGAACTTCAACCCTAATCTTGACCTTGCTCTTGTTCTTCAATGGAGTTTTAGAGAGAGAATATTTTGAGAGAGGATAGGTGGTTATATTTTGAGTTTTGTGGGTTATGAGTTAAAATAGTTGGTTAATAGTTAAAAGTACTTAAATATGTCTAAAATAACTAATAGAAATTGTCCCCACCCTTAATTAATTGATTAAGAATTTACGAAACTACCCCCTAATTGGCCGAGATCAAGATAGCTTTTGCAGAGGGGACCTACGCCCCATGACCTATGGACTGTAGGTGGGGTGACGTCCCATCCTATAGGTCTGTGGTTTGGGACTATAGTCCTTCTTCTTGGCCAAATCTTAGGTAGCTTCAAGGTGACCTACGACTCCCCCATCTACGGACCGCATGTGGGGTGACGCCACGTACTACACAAGCGTGGTTTGCTTCAGAGAGAGGGAAGATCAAGGAAAGGGTGGGGAGACTAAGTATCGACCCACGACCCCCACCCACGGGGTGTGGGTCCACCCATGGATCGTGGGTTTCCATCCATAGGTGGTGTTGCTATTTGACAGCTTGGTGGGCCCTCACTGGGGTCCTCCTCAAGGACCCTTGGTCCTTGGGGGTCATGCTTTGACGTGTAGGTCCTAAAATATTAGTACTAAGTTAGGGAGGTTATTTCACGACTCTAATATTTATGTTTAACTCATTTAGGACACTAGACTACATGTTTGGCTCTAGATTAGGTCATTAGATTTCCTAGGTGTTACACTTGTGGTTGCTAACGACATCAATGTGGACACAATATAAGTAAGCTTCTATACATATATGGAAAACACAACCTCTTCTTCTCCAAATTATAGGTAGGTGAGTTCCTTTCATGAATCTTAAGTTTCCTTGAAGAATCAGTAATAACCTTCCCATTTTGAATAAGAACACATCCTGATCAAATTCTTGAGGCATCACAATAAATAGCAAACCGATCGGATCCTTCCGGTAGAGTTAATACCGGAACGGAGCTAAGTCTATCAATCAATTCTTGGAAACTCTTCTCACACGCTTTCGACCATAAGAATTCAACTTTTTTGGTCAATGTCGTCAGTGGAGAGGAAGTCGAATAAAACCCTTCCACAAACCTTATATAATAACCAGACAAACCCAAGAAACTTTTAATATCCAAAGGGGATAGAGGTCTAGGCTTACTCTTAACCGCATCAGGCTTCTTAGGATCAACATCGATACCCTTATCGAAAACAATGTGACTAAGAAAAGCCACAGATCTTAACCAAAACTCGCATTTACTGAACTTTGCAAAGAGATGATGGTCTTTTAGGACTTGCTACACAATCCTTAAATGATTTGTGTGCCCTTCCTCACTCATTAACTAAATCAAGATATCATCGATAAATACAATCACAAACATGCCAAGATATTGTCTGAACACTGTATTCATTAAATCCATAAATGCGGACGAAGCATTAGTCAGACCAAATGACATTACCACAAACTCATAATGACCATAGTGAATTTGAAAAGCCGTCTTCAGAATGTCATCTTCCTTCACCCTCAATTGGTGATAACCTTACCAGAGGTCGATCTTAGAGAAGTTACTTGCTCTGTGGAGTTGATAAAACAAATTATCTATCCTTGGAAGAGGTTATTTATTCTTGACAGTAACTTTGTTCAATTGCCGGTTGCCTATACACATGCAAAGTCAACCATATTTCTTACTAACAAACAAAATGGGAGAAACCCATGGAGAGATACTTGATCAGATGAAACCTTATCTATCAAATCCTTCAATTGCTCTTTCCAATTCTTATGTTCTACCGGAGTCATACAGTAAGGAGGAATATAGATAGGTTGCATATCTGGGAGAAGGTCAATCCTAAAGTTTATTTCTCTATCGAGAGGAAGAACATGTAGGTCATCAGGGAACACTTTTAGAAACTCATTCACAATGGGGACTAACTCAAGAGTAGGGGTTTTGGAATCCATATCCCTTACCTGAACAAGATGATATATGAATCCCTTAGAAATCATCTTCCTAACGGTAAGACAAGAAACAAATTGTCCCTTAGGCATATAATTTCCCCCTTTCCACTCCAACAAAAGTTCATTTGGAAATTGAAACTGCACTACTCGGGTTCTATAGTAAAAAAAAGCATAACAATAATGGAGCCAATCCATACGAAGAATAAAATCAAAATCTTACATTTCAACCTCTACAAGATCAACATGAGTGACTCCATGGGATATAGATATGGGACAACTTCTATAGGCTCTCTTAGCCACAATAAATTCATCCATAGGTGTAGAGACAAAAAAAGGATCTAACAACACATCTAGAAGAAAATCAAACCTCATAGCCACATAATGCGTCACAAAAGACAAGGTAGCACCATGATAAAGAAAAGCATAAACATCACGATGAGAGACTTTCAACATACTAGTAATAACATTGAGAGTACCTTCTTGATCATGTTGAGTTTGAAGTGCGTAGAAGTGATTTTTCTTTGGAGCACTTAAACTTGAACCATTATGAAGAGCTTGCCTACCATTTTTTTCCTTGTCAAGTCTATATGGACAAAATCTCAATCTGCCTTAATTAAAACAATTATCCATGTCCATCAAACATTCTGTATGAATCTTGCCATAATTTTTGCATGTGGGAACCTAAGATCCATTTCCACAACCATTTGCTCCTTGAGGCTTAGCGTTAGACACCCTATATTTGTTGATTTAGGAGCTGGAGCATTGAAGGAACCTTAACCAAAAATCATTTGTCAGAACCTAAAACGACCATGTCCATCAGACTTTGAATGTGAGAAGTCACCATCATCGACCTTTGCCTCCCTTGACTTTTCATTAAGTTTATCCTATTTAATTTATTGAGCATGAATCATTAGACGAGAAATGTCCATTTCTGTAATGAGAATAGTGGTGCGCCATTCAATAACAACCATTTCAGACACACTTGAAACAAAATTACTCATCCATGCCCTAGAGTCGTCAATCATAGTTGGAGCATACGTAGACAATTAAGTAAACTTGAACGCATACTCCTTCACACTCATACTTGCTTGACAAAGGTTGATGAATTCAAGTATATTTGCCTCCCTCATCTCAATGGGAAAGAACCTATCAAGAAAAGTAGTCTTAAACTTTTCAGAATCAAGAGGACCCGCATTAACCACCATCTCTTCCTTCCATTGGTTTAACCTAATTTGAGCAACATCCTTTAGTTTATAAGCAGTCAATTCTTTCTTGTCCACCGGGATCACTCTCATGATAATCAAGTACTTATACACCTCATCAATAAACTCTTGAGCATTTTCGTTAACCTTTGAGCCATGACAATCTGTGGTATTCATCCTAGTAAAGTACATCACTAAAGTTTTCGTTGTATCCACATTTCGGTTCATGGAGACCACTACCTCCCTATAGGCTTGAGACCTCATGGATTTATCAAACACTTGGAAATAAGTTGTAAACTCCACATTAGTAACTTGCTCGGCCAAAGGGTAAGTTGAAACTTGTGGAGCCACTTGAGGAGCTTCTTGTTCCACATTCTCATTCATATTCCTTCTCATGTGTTCTCTTTGCGAAGGAATATCCTGAAAAGCATCGGATACTGATTAAGAGAGAGACATAATGAGTTACACTTTATTGCATCACTTTAGAGTAATGAAAAAAATTTAGTTTCCTAAGCATCTTATAGATTTTCATTAATAAGTGTGACACGCTTCATACTCATGAACAAGAATCTACTCGAAGTGGCTTATGATACATCTTAGGACCTTTCTAAACCTTGTGCTTGAAATACCAAGTTTGGCATGACCAAAAGTACACCCTCGACGTGGCATGGCGTATAAGAACTTAAGAGGTCCTACACAAGACACTTAGCATACATCATACAAGATAATAGAAATAATGAATTCAAAAGGGATTGTCTTATAAAATAAAGAGTTTGACAAATGAGGAGCCTATCATAAGCCTCAATAAGACATCTAATACACCACAAAGGAAAGTGATCGGGATGTAACCCATACATCACATACAAAGTCTGAAATGGAAATGACATAAAAAAATAAAGGTATCTCGGTCCTCAGAACATAATAACTCACCACTCTCCGAAGCCAATGAAACCAACAAGCCACAAATATGGGAGGTAGTAGTGTAGGACCCTACATTAGTGAAACAATGTTGGTAAAAGCATGAATTAGCACATGGAATGAACTACGTATAGGGTAATATGCATGAACATACACATGATATCATGAATGTCTTAAACATGTAGGAATTATCATTATTTGATTATATAAAGACTTCAAGAAGAAATGACGTGTGAATCATGAAATATAGTGAAAAACATAGTCATTTTGTGGAATATTGGCTTTCACCGACAATAACACCATGAGTGTTATATCAGGGAATCCAATATATCCCTCATACTTAAAGAAGGGGAGTCTACTAGCCAAGGTAGAATCCATACATAACATCATTTTCTAGAGTGGATCCACCACCTATGTCATTTAAGACAATCCTATAGGATCACGTAATCTAGTACTAGAGGTTGCTACTAGAGACTACTCTATTTGAGCCTCCACAAAAGCCATCTCAGTTCTAAGTATAAAT
>JAJOOO010002888.1:0-60521 GCA_029582685.1 Solanum piurae | reverse complement strand
ATTTATGATGTATTCTAGATATAACATATCTTGGGTTCTTCGGTACATATGTAAATTATTTTCCATTAATTGTTCTAATAGTTTTATATCTTCCATAGCTTCTATCCAATATTGTAAATATTCGTAATTCATTTTAATCTGAATTTATTTCTAGATCGTACCATTCTATTCTTTCAATATCTAAATATAGATTTTGTAAGTCTATTTCATACCATTCTTGGTTTAGTATATCTTCTAATTCATTATTAAATATTTTTTCCCATATGATTCTTCTTAATTTAATTATCTTTATACTGTTAAGTATGTATAGAATCAGGGTCTCATAGCTTTTTATCATTTCGTCTTGCATATATGTAGTCATGTTCATTGTTTATGCAGTTTTTATTTTCAATTATTCCTTCTTATCATATTCATAATTGAATAAATTTATGTTAGTTATTATGTATTAGTAATATTTGAAGTCATGATTTCTAGTTTATTAGCACACTGGAAACATGGAGAAAACTTCTATACTATGTCATCCTAAAGTTGAAACCGGTAGGCGAGGAAAGCCGTTAGGGGAGTAAACACAGTTGAGGCGCTGATAAGAAGGAAGTATCCGCTAAAGTACGATGCTAGTAGTGACGGGAAAACATGATAAACAAATAATCTAGTTCATAATGATCTAATATGAATTTATTCAATTATGAATATGATAGGAAGGAATAATTGAAGCTAACCTTGAATTTGTGTGTAATAAAGGAATGAAGTTATAAGATCAAAATCACAATAGGCTTATTATGATTCAAATTTTTTATTTGAATATCACAAAAATGCCTTGACATTTGACAAGTTTCCTTCTGATCCTTAAAACCAAGATATTATTTACCTTGGGTTTGAATCTCAAAACACCCCCAATTCTTAATTGTTGTTCTGCTTGCACATTTATTATGTATGCCCCTCTAGGATGTTTTGTGTTCTAAATTAGTTCAGATTCATGATTTTGTCCCGTCTTCGCCTATTTTGTTTCATGTTGGATAATGATTTACCTATAAAAAATTATCATTTATATGTTTAGAACTTAACCTTCCTGAGATTTCCTCTATTGAAATGGTAAGCAGATCAACCTACTGAGCCGACATTGTTTCGTGAACCATGCTTAATTAACTATAAGTGAAGTGGTACTGATATGACTATTTTGGGGTTGTGAAAATTGACATTGATTTCCTGTTACCGATTTCTAATTTTCTCATTATTTTCTTTACTTGCAGCCCTCTTAAATGAGCCTATGTGGACTCCCGCTCAACATATATGCTCAAGTTGTTGTTTTGTGGAAGCAACTCTCAACCTCAATGGAACTTTCTTACGGAAAACAATATGTACAATATCTAATGGATTGCAGTACTTTAAAAATTTCAATGTCATCATTCGAAAATTATGAAAAGTGGTCCCTTCATTGCCGAAAAATGAAAGGGAGACTTTAAAACGAAATTTTGTGTAATACTATATAGATTAACGGTATATTTATTGCCTTATATAAACTATGTTGAGGTGGGTCCATTCACAGAGAGTTAAACTTGATGTTTAATGCTAATTTAACACTCCATTGAATTGTTCATATTTATTATTCTCAAAGGAAAATATTCCTTATTGAAGACACCAAATGCAATTCATTGTTATGCACATGTTGTTATATTTGTAAATGTTCTTAATAATTTTTGGGAAGTTAGATAATTGCTTTACTTCTGTGGCATCAACTATGTCCATGGAGATCTCCTTATTCTTTCTTATACTTAAGGTTCCCTTTATGAGTTTCTTATCCTTTGAACAACGAAATAAAATTCAATATCACTTTAGAGTTTTGTAAAACTTTTCAAAGTTGGGATAAAATTTTCTTGGCAATTTAGTGTAAGCATCGAAATACAAACGATCTATAATTTTTTAACTTTTTAATATATCATGTAAGTAGTGAACGCTGCTGTAATTTATTGGATAAACATATGACAACAAAGTTTCATTGGTATACTTGATACAAAAGGAAAGCAATATAACCTAATGATCACACGTAAAGTTTCATTGGTATATACAAAATACAAAAGGAAAGCAATATGACCTAATGATCATACATAAGCTTAATGAGGTA
This sequence comes from Solanum piurae, assembly GCA_029582685.1. Classification (NCBI taxonomy): domain Eukaryota; kingdom Viridiplantae; phylum Streptophyta; class Magnoliopsida; order Solanales; family Solanaceae; genus Solanum; species Solanum piurae. The sequence continues at coordinate 58,399 of JAJOOO010002888.1, read as the reverse complement.
GCTCACCACCACGCGAAGCGCGAGTAATTTACCTAGTATATATATAAAAGAGAATTTTAGGCCCGCCTATGTGGCGCCACCACAAACCAGAATTCACTTTTAATTTATTTATTTCCAATACTAGTCTTCCCCTTTTATGAAAAGTTGTGACATTTATGAAAAATTGTTACTTTTATGAAAAGTTGCTACTTTAATGAAGAGTTGCGACTTTTATGAAAAGTTGCGACTTTAATGAAGAGTTGCGACTTTTATGAAAAGTTGTGACTTTTATGAAAAGTTGCGACTTTTATGAAAAGATGCGACTTTAATGAAGAGTTGCGACTTTTATGAAAGGTTGTGACCTTTCTGAAGAGTTGCAACTTTTCCAAATAGTTGTAACATTTCCGATAAGGCACAATAAATATTTGTTCACACTACCATCTGTTGTCTATAAATAGAGGGATTTACTCTCATTTTAAAACAACGAAAATTTTGAACCTCCTCTTCTTCTTCTTCTTCACATTTAAATATTTGTATACTTTACTCATGTTTAGTGGCTCAGTGACACTTGAACTCTAGGCTCTGATACCAAGTTTTTACACCCCAAGCCTACACCCTGGATGTAGTCGGCACTCAAAAACCATTGTTGGTCCCTAAGTAAACCCTTGGATTGGCCGACTACTTAGCGAAAGACTGACTCAAGAAAATATGGGTTTTAAAAGTTGAAATAACTCACTTGTCTCAAAATACTCAATTTAAATTGTCTGAAATATATTGAATAAAAGTAGTAAGAGTTTGAAAAATATCTCAAAAAAAATACTGAAAGACTCTCAACACTATCTAACTAGGAAGCCTCTATTGTTCAAGATGGATGTTGGGACAAGACTCATGACACCTCAAAACAACTAAACTGGAAATAAAAATGGAGTCCTCGGGGAGAAAGGAGGTCTCACCAAAAGCTATCAATTAGTGCAAAGTGATCCCAACGAAGCGCTTGTTGATGATCGTGAACACATATATTTGCATCATAAAAATATGCATGTCGAATGACATTAATACATTGAATGTACGAGTACGTAATATAGTTGAAGCAACAATAACTAAACTGAAAGTACTGAAACAATATTCAACTGAATATAAAGCATAAATAGAAATAAAGATCATTTAAAACTTTACAAAGTAAAAGATGTTAACTCAAAGAACTGTATATATAGATATAATAAAAAAATAACTCTTTACTCTATTAGGGAGTTTCTCTAACCGACAATCATCACTATGAGCCTCGTGATGATATAACGTCTCGCCCATACTGTCAGAACTATCCTATACCACACCAGGTATAAAAACATACTCAACTCATGGATCCATCTAATAGTCCTTCTCAAAAGCAGTGAGAAGTCGACCGAATGTCGGTATGATCCTATCCCATTATAACTACATGGTTTATAGAGAATATGAGTTGTCTGAACTCTTCCTCATATTGGTGCTCAATACTACTCCCAAAATATATAACTCAATGCTTGAGTAAAAATACTCTCTCTTGTTGAGATAAGTTCTCAAAAGGGCCTCTTTAAGAGGTAACTACTATGTACTCAATTTCTTGTAAACTCTAAATACTCTTTATACCATTTTTAAAAATAGAACTCTTTTTTCAACATAAAAATGATACATTTGAGAATCCTTTATTTCCCTTTAACTCTTCTCAAATAGAAGTTTATATTTAAACTTGCTCTTGAATTAATGCTAACTTCTCAAAAATCAATTTAAGGAAAAATGTTCTTTTAAAGATTCTCAATCAAACTCAGAAATTAGGGTTCATCTGGGATTATCAATGTGAATAATAACTCAAAGATCTCAAAGCATAATATAGTGCAACTCATAGTTAGGAATTTGGAATTCATAAACAATAACTCAACTCATGTAAGAGATTCTCGAAACTAAGGGTATAACCCTAGATCTATTTAACTCTTACTGACTGGATTGAGATGTATGGTGTGAGAAAAAACTCAGTCCATCACTATGAATAGCCTTGCATCCCTAGAAGAACAAATTTTGTGAAGAAGTTTGAAGAAGAACTTGTTTGGAAGATTTGAAACCCTAGCTTTTGTCTTCCTCACAGTTTTCTTTTTGAGTTGGGAAGTTGAGAGCGTAAAATAAAAGAAAACTGAGTATTTAGTGGAATATATTCCCCTAATTGAAGTTAAAATGTTATGGCTTGGGCTTAGGAAAAGTGGGAAAGGAAAAAAGAAATCTCACTTTAAAATTTGTCGAAAATCTTCCACGACGCTATCAATGGTTCGTAGTTTGATCTATGGACTATAGATCATATTTTTGGAGTTCATATTGAAGTTTAAAGATCATAATTTCATTTTAGGGGTACAAACTACGACCTGTAGGAGATTCTACGGACCGTAAGTCTAATCCGTAGAATTCATATTGAAATATAAGGCTCAGAAGTTCATCATACGGGTCCAAACTACGGCCCGTAGATGGATCTGCAAGAATTGGACCTCAAAATTTGACTCTATAAAGTTTTTACACGAGTTACAGTACAAGTCATAGCTCTTTCTACTGCTCATAGAAGTGATCCGTAGGTCACTGACTCAGAAAACTCTGTTGTGGACGTCTCTCGTAAATAACTTTTTACTCTGAATTCAAAATGAGGCAAACTTAGTGGCATTTGAAAGAAGCCTTATAGAATTTTAATTTTATAGATGGGCTACCTAATTCATTATGTTCTGAGATATATGATAGTTTAAAGTTGACCTAAGTAGAATCTTATATAAAAACTTAATCGATAAGGAAAATTTCAAGTCAACTTTGTGCTAGGATATTCTAAGGAGCTTAATTCATATCCAAATTTATTTCCACACTAAAGAATTAACCTTAACACCTAAGAACAATTTAAGCATCACCAGACACAAACTTTTTTCGCAAATGAAGAATGATTCGGGTCTTAGCTTAGAAATTTATGGGGTGTTACACTTAAGTTTGATGAGTTAAATAGTCTAATTTTTTTGGTAATTAAACTAATCGTACTACCTACTAAGTGAAGTCATTATAGAGCAATAGGTTTAATCTCAACTTGTTTAACCTAAGGACTCATTGAATCATGAAGAGCATACATGATCATTGAAAAGGAAAATTTTGTACTTCATTTCTTATCCTAGTAGGAGCTTTTACGCGAGCCGTGTAGACAATCTCCTTTGCAATTATCATTAACCATCATCTTATTTTTTGGGAAATTTTTCAAAACAAAAACATTTTAACATTTAATGGGACCTCATAGACAAACTTTCAATATTTATTAAAAATGTCAATATTTTAGTTTGTTATATTGTTGATTTATGTATTCTTGTCATTTGTTTAATTTGAAAAAATACATTTAGGTAATAACATAATGGAGAAAATCAGGAGAAATAATATTTCAAATAAGGTAATTTTTAAATTTAAACCAACAAAGTTACCATAATTATTAATCATAATTTTGGTATAGCTTTAAGTCGGCCTAGTTTTTTTTTTCCACTACTCTTACGCTCTTTTCATATTTTATTTTTGGGATTAAAATTGCAAAATCCTTTCCTATTATACGTGTTTGGTTCCACAATCAACATGACTTCTCTCTCCCTTATTCCTCAAATTCCCAATATTGATTTTTAGCACTCCATTGAAAATACTCAATCTATGTCAAATTGAAGTCGATTGATTAAAGATTTTTGCTGCAAGTGAAGAAGATTTTAGAATGAATACAAAATTTTAAAAAAAGAAATACAAAATTTGTTGGCATACAAAGTGATATTGAAATACAAAAGTGAGCACAAAAAATCTAAAACTTGTTAGCATACATTTATAATTAATACAAAAAAAATTCAAAATTTGTTGGCATACAAAGTGAGATTGAAATACAAAGTGAGATTGAAATACAAAATGATATTGAAATACAGAGTGAGCACAAAAAATCTAAAACTTGTTGGCATACATTTAGAATTAATACAAAATAAAAAAGAAATACAAAATTTGTTGGCATAAGTGAGATTGAAATACAAAATGATATTGAAATACAAAGTGAGCACAAAAAAATACAAAACTTATTGGCATATAGTTAGAATGAATACAAAAAAAAAGATACAAAATTGTATGAAGCCTAATTTAGAATACCATACAAAATTCTGTAAAACTATTTATCTATTGTCCTATAATATAACACAAAATTAAACATATACATAATTTGAAATGAATACCACCTACAAAATAAATACAAGTTAAACCTAAAAAAACTCAATTTTAGCAAGATACCACATGAATTTTGTAATGAATACAAAATGCAATAGACAATAAAAACAATAAAGAATACAATTTGATAGTTTAGATACAAAATGCAACATGCCATAAAGTTTTTTCATCACTTTGATCTTCAACAATTTCATCAACTTTCCAAATATTGACATTTAAAAATGGTACTTCTTCACCTGGCACTTCTTCCAGGTCTAATTCAATACTTTTGAACGATTTATCCTAATATTGGCACTTCAAAAATGACACTTCTTCACTTGGTACTTCTTCCAGATCCAACATACAAAACATACAGGATTCCATAGCCATACTTTCAATATTTATTTAAAATGTCAATATTTTAGTTTGTTATGTATCTGATTTATGTATTTTTTATTTTTTTTTATTTGCAAGAATACAATTATTTAATAACAGAAAGGAGAAAATCAGGGAAGATAATATTTTTAAAAAGGAACATATCACTTAAAATTCTCATCAGTTACAATTTCAAAGAAATCAACTTTCATTTTTATTATGTTTTCATCGTAATTGTATACCAATAATTTTTACATTTTATGTGCCGACTTTACCATTCAAATTAAAATTGGTATTTTACTTTCATAGTGCAAACTACAAATTGTATTCCAGTGATCAAAATTGTATTACATGATTTCCAAATATATTTTTATTTTATTTGTATTACAAAAATATTATTGAATGTATCCCAATATAATCTAATCATTATATATGAATATAATTTATGAAAGGATACAAGATTCTGAAAAAAAATAGCATACATGGTGGAAATAATACAATCTGTCGAGGAAGGATACAATACTCTAAAAAATATATAAATTGACTATGAATGAAATAGAGATACAAGATTCTGGGGAAAAAATAGCATATATAGTGGAAATAATACAATCTGCTGAGGAAAGATACAATATTTTTAAAAAAAAATACAAATTGGTTGTGAAAAAAATAGAATACATCTATTCTTAAGAAATATAAATCAATTTGACATACCTATATGAATGACTACAAACTAAAAAAAGAAATACAACGTTCTTAATAAAAATACAAATGTTGAGTAAAAAAAAACAATTGACAAACAAAAATTAATATGAATACAATTCAACTTTCTTCTCTCACTCTCTCTTTCTTTTTCTTCTTCGTCTGCTATGTTCCTTTTTTCTGTTTTTTTTTCCACCAAACCCAAATTCAAATATGTATTCGCTTGTGCATATATTAGTAACACTATAAGCAAAATTCGAAATTATTAATTTTGAATGTATAAAAAATCAAACAATATATGGTGTATGAATGCTAATTATGTTGATTAGCACAATCTATTAAATCTCAAATATGAAAACAAAATTACAAAAAATTGAACAATAGAGTTTGAAAGACAAAAAATCCGAAATACATAAAAGAGGAAAATCTCATAAAATACTTGGTTAATATGAAGACCTCACAAAAAAAATCAAACAATATTATTTAAATACGAAAAATCCGAAATACAAAATACTTGGTGATTATAAAAAAAATCACAAGAAATCTGACAAAATACTTGTCGACTTCGAATTTACCTTTATCAATGGTTGAAAAATCTTTTGAATTACTTGTGAGATTTCTTGAACAAAGTGTAGGAAAATTGAAGAGTTGATTTTTCTTGAACAAGGAAAGAAGATAACAATGGTGAAAAAGGGAAGAGAGAGAAAGGAGCAATTTTGGTGTAAAACCTAGAAAGAGTGGTAAGTGGGTAATGGGGGTATGTTTTTTTTTTTTTTTGTACGGAAGAATAGAGTAAAAAAAAGGTCTAATTTGAGCCTGATTTAAGAAGTAAAAAGAAAATAAATTAATTATATTAGAATACAATTTATTTTCTAAAATATTGACATTTTTAATAATTATTTTAAAGTGTAGATATTTTTAATAATTATGTTAGAGATTGTGACTTGTTTACTAATTTTCCCTTTATTTTTTCTTTCACCCGTAAAAAAGTCAAAAAGTGGGCCCAATTTGAGAAATAAAAAGGAAGGTAAATAATTATATTAGGATACACTTTATTTGTTAAAATATTGATATTTTTGACATTTTAATAATTATTTTAAAGTGTAGATGTTTTTAATAATTAAGTTAGAAATTTTTACTAGTTAGATAATTTATTTTTAAATGATGGTTTAATGACATGGCTTATCAACTAAAATAGAAGGAAATTTTTGAGGTACTTAGTATTTTTTGAGAAAATAATAATAGTCTAGTGGTATTACTGTCTTTAAGAAAATTAAATTAAATTATATAAGTAGTTTTAAAAAATGAGTGACTATTTAGGAAAATAATATAATGTTTAAGTATCGAAAAAAATTCCTTCTTAATAAACTAATCTATTTAAAAAAAAACAATGAACAAGATTATAATTTTGGTTAAATGGATTAAATAACTCTATAATGAAGAAAGAAAAAAGAAGGCATAAATGACATGGCATGCCAACTAGGAGAGAAAGAGATTTTTAAAGTGTTAAGTATTTTTTTTGCTAAGGAAAAATAGTAACATTTAAGTGATTTTTATCCTAAATAAAACATAAGTGATATTTAAAGACAATTATCAAAATTTGAGTGACCATTTAAAAAATTAATTATTCTTTATATTAGGCCTTTAATTTTCTTACTTTTATGTACTTCTGTTTTTCTCCGTTCAAACCAAACTTTGAAGTTTGTTTTTCTTTGTTTTGTTTTACATGTTCAACTTTTAATATTCTTCCTTTAATGCACTCCTTCTTTCTCCCGCCAAAATTTGAGATTTTTTTTTATGACTTTGTTATTTATGCTCAACTTTTAATTTTCTTCCTTTTATACACTCCTTCTTTCTCATGTTCAAGACAAATTTTGAGGTTTTTTTAATGATTTCGTTCTCTATGCTCAACTTTTAATTTTCTTCCTTTTATGCGCTCCTTCTTTCTCCCGTTCAAGCCAAATTTTGAGATTTTTTTAATGATTTTGCTCTCTATGCTCAACTTTGAACTTTCTTCCTTTTATGCGCTCCTTCTCTCTCCCGTTCAAGCCAAATATTGAGATTTTTTTTATGATTTTGTTATCTATGTTCAACTTTTAATTTTCTTCCTTTTATGCATTCCTTCTTTCTCCCGTTTGAGCTAAATTTTGAGATTCTTTTAATGATTTTATTCTCTATGCTCAACTTTTAATTTTCTTCCTTTTATGCGCTCCTTCCTTGATCCCGTTCAAATCAAATTTTGAGATTTTTGTAATGATTTTGTTCTCTATGCTCAACTTTTAACTTTCTTTCTTTTATCCACTCCTTTCTCCCGTTCAAGCCAATTTTTGAGATTTTTTTTATGATTTTGTTCTCTATGCTCAACTTTTAATTTTCTTCATTTTATATACTTCTGTTTTTTCCTTATTAATTCAAATCAAGTTGTGAGAAAATATATAATTATTTTTTTATGATTTTGTTATTTTATCATGATTCTTTTCATATATTTTAGGAGTCAATATTATAAAGATAATTAAATAATTAATTGTAGTAAGTGATAATTTTATCTATTTTAGAGTCTCTTAATAAAGCATAAAAACTTCAATTAATATTTTTAAATATTTTAAGTTGTGTCCTATCGAGTATCCAATTGTTTTCTTGTTCACAAGTGTTTTTATTTTATTCTAAACACTAAAATATACTGATTTTTTTTTATGACTATTGAAATGAAGTGTTAGATATGATTGTCACCAAACGAACAATGAAAGTACATACAACTGATCTAGAAAAAAACTCTTATGAAATACTTTAGTGCTTCTAATCTCTCTTGAAAATGAATGATATAATTGATATATAACAAATAACAAATAACAAATAACAAAGTAACTTATAAGTGCTAACAAAGTATATAGTCAAATTTAATATTTAGATTCAATACCTTAACTTTTGTTGTTAGCAAGAATGAAACACAGAATATTATTGGAACCATTAAAAAGAAGTGAAACCATTTCAATCAAAAAATTCAATTAGACAGTCACATTGAATATAACACATGCACTTGTTTTAACCAACATATACGTAATTCTCTTATTAGCTTTTTTAACAAAAAATATTCTATTCTTTGACCAACTTATTCAAGCACATAAATTTATTTGTTAATAATTTTGATAAACTCTTATTTTTGGGCCACCTTAAGGCAATAAGCTTTTATATTACACATTTCTATAAGCTTTTATAGAAAGGTCTCAGGTTAAATAAAAAGAACTTGTATCATTTATGTTGGAATGTACGCGTCCACTATACGTTAACGGATGTACGCGTCCACTATACGTCAACGGATCAGGTCCCTTGACTCAGCAAAAACAGTAACTGAAATAAGTGCAGAAAGTAAATAGCTGAAAGTAAAATATGCACAAGAATTTTATGTGGAAACCCTCTTGCTCAAGGGCGGTGAAAACCACGACCTGTCCTCACATGATTTCAACCCAAACTCCATTTCACTCAAATGGAGCAACGATTCATATTACAAACTCTTGCCACCTAAGAATTTAACACTAAATCCCTTCCCCCTCAATGTAGCACATCTACTACAAAGAAAGCAACTAAGCAATAACACTATTGCCCACTAAGCTACCTACCTCTTAGATAAATTAGACTTCAACTAAGCAACACACAAGTTTCCCACTAAACCACCACCATCTAGACGATTTAGAATCTGACTAAGCCACAACAAGGTTGCCTACTAAACCACCTAACACTTAGATGATTTAGAATTCAACTAAGCAACAAAAATGTTGCCCACTAAACCAATCAACCTGACTAATTTAGACTTTCTGCTGAACCAAACAAAGATCTAATTCCTTTATAACATAGGAATAGATTTACAATGTAAGCACATAAGACACAAAGTTCAAAATACAACAAAGACTCTTCAGCACTGTATCAGGTCCCTTTTTTGAGCATGAGCAGTGTTCTTCCTTGAAGATGACCTTTTCCTTTTTTAGCTTATGAATTTTCAAAAATTCACAACTTTGTTTGCTAAAATTTGGGTTTGTGTTTGGAGAAGAGACTATTATCAAAGTGTCCACAAACCCTTGGGGTAAGGCCAATGGTTAAGAGCCTATTGTTCTCAAAGGTTGTGCACCAACCACATCAGAGTTGGTAGCCTTTTGACATCTGTCTTTTCTTCGTTTTCACGTACGCACACTTTCCGGGACCAGGTCCCTTGTTGCGTTCTTTGATGCTTGAGTTCTTGAAAAAGACTTGCTAGCTCTCTCTTCTTGAATGAATAATGTTGTTTGTTTATTGTTATATATATCAGTTAGCAACAAGGGTTTTGACCACTTAAACAAGCAACTTCGTCTTCCCTTCCTATTGGTGAAGTACGCTGCACATCTCACCAACCAACCTGACACGACAACTGTAAAGATAACTTTAAAGCTATGCACCACCTTGAATCTGGACGGAAGTACTCTGCCAAGGACCAGGTCCCTGCATTTGTGAGGATCATCAAAACACTAGAATATAACAATTTACTAACTCTCAAAACCATTATCTTTGGTTCAAATCGAATTTCAAATGGAAACTGGAAAACATAAAAATTAAATACATTTATCCAAAAAGAAGAAGAAGATAATAATGAAAATTATTTGGCGCATGATTATTGCCAAATTCCAAACAAAACAATAAGAATTAAAATAAATATCAAAATAATCAAATAGAAAATTAATAAAATAATATTTTTTTTAAAAATCTAGAACAATGAACGTATAAGACACAGATGCAAGAACACAATAATATATGTTGATGTTAATTTTTCAATAATTTAAAACAATAATAGAAAAAATAAGATGGTTTATTTTACTTTGTCGATTATTACAGTAAACTCATTATGTTATGAATTCACATCTAAAAGACTGAAATCCAAAGAGAGAAAAATTGAAATAAGAAGAATAAAAGCGTATTGGTAAAAAAAAAATATTGTTGTCATACCTGTATATATGTGCTACATAAAGTACATTGCACGTGTTCTTAATGAATGACAAAAATTAACTAAGTAGCCATAAAATAATTAATAATTACAATATTACCTTCTGTTGTATTTTCGATCTACTTTCATTAAATAGCTAAATGAATCTTTTAAAAAAAGATAAAGAAGTCCCAATTTGAAGTCAAAAATTATATATTTTATCCTCTCGCTCTATCTTTAAAATAAATAAAAAATTATAAATCAACTATGAAAAAAATAAAAGTAATGTATTATCCAAATTTCATTTTCTTTATTTTTAAACGTTAATCATAATATGAAATAGAGATTTGATCAACGGTTCTTGTGCTAAATTTCTACGTTGTATGACTATGGTTTATTGATAATCAAATGCTTGGCATGAATAAATAAATTACTAATAAAGCAATACAATGTTAAAACAAGATAAAATATGTATGTCTTTTTGATAGGGTATACTCAACCCAAAAGGACACATTTGTTTTTCTTTTGATAAATTATTATGTTGTCAACTTAAATTATTGATACCATTTCTATGAGAATTGATGAGTCTGAGATTTTCAGTCATTTGAGGTATTTTTAGTTCAACAAATAGTGTCCTCAATGCATATTTATGTCCTTATATGATGATATTTTGATGTTTTGCATATATGAAGATTATGAGTGAAAACTCTCAATTGAGGACTGCCTAGTACAATGAGTGGATCGCCCAAAGTGATTGGACCTCGCCTAAAGTGACAATGATAACTTATGAGATTATCAAAGGTAGGTCGGCGAAGACAGGCACAAGCGGTGATTCACTAAATCAATTAGGCGAAGTGAAAGTCCATTTCCTATAGTGACACGAGACTATAGGAGAACAAGGTGGTCATCATTGATTCGTTGAATGTGAAAGGTTGACTCAATCGAGTTCGCCAAGTGGGATTCAAATACCTGAAGTCAAGAAAGGGCGAGCTAAAAAAATAGAATGGAGATTCGCCGATCAAGTAGGTATGTCTGACTAATGTCGCCTTATAGTCGCACTTGGAATTTTGGATTAACTTTTGGGAAATTTATAAATATCCCAAAAGAAAGAGAAAATGTAGCTTTTTGATATTGAGAAAATAGATAGTTTTGGGATTTTGAACAATCTTGTAACTGACTATTGAAGGTTCAATTCAAAGTGGATGTTGAAGATTATTGCTAATTATCAACACTTTGATGAGTGAAAATATGCTTGATAAAATTTATTTTCGTTTATGATGTTTGGATGAAACCCCAATCCTAGGGGTGTGATTATGGAGTTGGGTATTAATTTAATTTAGTGGGTCTACTATCTTGCTCTGTTTTTTTGTTATTTATTCATAGATTTGAGCTATCAAGCATGAGGTCAATTTATGGGTTGAAATTGCAAACTTAACCTAGCATAGATCTTCGATTGATGCTTGAAAGAGATTAATTGAAGTGGGTAAATTTCTTAATACTTGCAAATTGGGTTTGTATTGTTGTACTTTACTCGAAAGACAAATTGTAGTTTCGATTCTAATTGTCAAATTTACTTGAAAGAGAGATTTTAGTAATGTATTGAGTTGATTTGTATTTTGCATGGATGATACCGAAAGAAGATTCTATAATATGATGCATTGAGATCGAAAGAAGAATTGTGTCGTTGACGATAACCTAGCATATCCATGTTTGTCTAGCATTATTAAGCAAGCATTTGTACCTTTATTTGATGTTCATACCAACTCTCACACCCCTAGATCGTCTTTTACTTGCTTAAACCCTATTTTAAGATAAATTTTGATAATTGATTCCAAAATTCTTTTCTTAAATTTGGTGGGATCTCCACCCATTTGTCCTAATTGCTACAATGAATTGGTTTGCGATTTTTAATTTTCTCTTTGAATTCTTACTTTTAGATCACGCCCTGTGGGATTCGACCCCAACTTTATTGTTTGGTATTTATATTGCTAGTGATCACTTACTCAATTAATTATTTTTGTGAGTAGTTTAAGCGTTATCAAAAATAGTGTTGTAGATGGGGAGTAGCTAAAAATTCAATTTGTGAAGTTAATTTTTAAACTTATTTATTTGTAGTAGAATACATTTTTGTTTGGTGTTGTTTTACCCCATTTAAAGGTGAAAATATGAGTATAAATGGAAGTGACGATGCTAGACAGTATGGGAAAAATGATAACATTGGAGATATTGATGACATGCATGTTAATGTCGTCAAGAGTATAGGAGGAATCCGTTCACCTCCTACTGCTGGGAGAGCTATGTTTCATGTAACTGGAATGATGTTGCAATCGCTCCAAATGTGAGGGATAATCGGAGGTCTTGCTCATAAAGACCCGGATGAGCATCTTAGAAACTTTGTGGATGCTTGTAGACCTTTCGCCATCAAGAATATTTCTCAAGAATCCATTCATTTAAGGTTGTTTCATTTTTCCTTAATAGGAGAAGCAACCAATTGGTTGGCTGAATTACCACAAAATTCAATAACTTTGTGTAAGGAACTCATAGAAGTGTTCTTTGAAAGATTTTTCCCTCATTCGAAGATGGTGAAACTTAGAGATAACATCCAAAATTTCAAGAGAGTGGATGGTAATCCTCGCCATGAAACTTGGTTGCGATTCCAAAAGTTATTATTGCAATTCCTGACACATGGTGTTCCAGAGAACTTGTTCTTGCAATATTTCTATCGTAGCCTTGATACAATGAATAAAGGGTTAGCTAACCAACTCATTCAATTAGGGTTAATGCGACAACCATTTGATGTGGCAACAATGTTACTTGATGACATGACCAAGATAAATCGAGCATGTCATACTAGGGAGGACCAATTGTCTTCTCTATAGTTGGGTATGAGCAAGGAACAAATGGAAAAGACCCAAGAGTGTAATGAGAACATGGCCAAGATGATGACCCAACTTGATTTTTTATCTTAACATGTCATGGGAGTGGATTCAAAACAGTGAATTCAATTATGGTGCGAGCAGTAGGCAATGCCCGGATGATGCAAATCTTGAGACATTATAAAATGAAGAAGTGTTATACTTGGGGAACCAAATGAGGGGTTCTCATCCGAACTATCCTAGACTGGGTGGGAACCAAGGTTAGACTAAGTATAAGGATAATGGCTAGAGAGATTAGTGAGACAGAGGAGTTAATTGGAGGGATCATGAGGCTGACAAGGATAGGTTAATACCACCTCATGATCGTCCCAAACGCAGAGAGCAAGCGTGATCGGAACAAAATCGAACTGATGATATGTTGACTGGGATCTTTAACAAAGCTGAAGGTTCTGAAAAAGTGTTGAAAGATTTGAAAAATGATTTCTTCACTTTGACTCAAATGGTTACTTTCCACTCCTTGTCAATTAAATAGTCGGAAACTCAAATGTCTCAAATCTTCGCTTATTTAAATCCACGGAAAAAAGGAACTTTGTCTAGTGAAACCATCCGCAACCCCAAGAATGATGTTTGATCAGTAAGAAATATGTCGTTCCACGACGTTAAATACAGTTTTCTTGGGAGGTAACCCAAGGTTACTTTATTGCTTTCAATAACATGTATTGTGAGTGCAGGTTGAAATTAAATCAAAAGTTGAAAATAACAGCGTGGGTGATGCAAATACCCATTCGATGATTCGCCAAATTGGTTTGGCGGATATTTTCATGTTCACCTTCTTAGACAAGAATTTTGAAAAATGGTACTATTAATATTGACGTATAGGTACCTAGTGGCTGATCCACCGAATGACATTTGGTGAACAGCATCGGATCCGTCGAGTTGAACTTCCAGTTGGGTATTTATACATGCATCACCAGTGAGCTTGAGCTCCTTCGGTGATTTGTTGAACTCATTCGACGACGTTAGTCACAGACTGCCGAGCGCGTCTGACAGTGAAAGGTCAAGGGTCATTTCTCTTTCAAATATTCTTCCTTTGATGTTTTAGAACTTTTTTACTTCCGACACTATATATTCTTAGTCTAAATACTATATTATGCCTTTTTTTTTCTTCGATTTGCTTTCTTAGAGTGTGCTTGTGTGTGATTCTCAACTCAACTTTTCATCCCTTTTTTGTTTGGAGAACCCTTGCCTATTGAGTTTGGTTTCTGAGTTTAAGACTCTTGTTTTTACTTGTAAATGTGCTTATTGTTGTGTAACATATTGATTTTGTTAGTTTGATGTGTGAATCATATGGGTATGCATTAAATTCGTCGATTGAATATTCCCCATGAGTTAAAATTGTTGATTTTGTGCCAAAATTGCAAAAATTAATTGTCTAGGTTGTTAGTTAAAAAATGATTGATGAATATTGTGGGTCTTGTATGAATTTTACTTGGGAGAAGTCTGATTATCCAAGTGTTGTCTAATAGGCTTGAATTTACCCGATGAGAGATAAGGTGACGTCTTTCTTAAGGAAAAATTGTCAATTTAGCAATATTTTGTTGATTTTGGGGGAAGTCTGAGTACCCGGGGTAAGAATTGATCTATGTGTAGCATGTTAATATGTTTGGGTGTTGGATGTTGTTGACATTTTGTGCTTAAATTGAAAATTGGGTGTTGGCTTAAATTACATGTTCAGAAAGCTTGTCTTATCCCACCAAGGTGATTAGGCGAATCACCGAGTAAGTCTCAGATTGCCTTTTTGCCTGGTACTATCACTTTCGATGAACTCGTCTTAGCTCTCCTAACCATTTAAAAGAATACCAATTTGGAGTTGATATCGTCCAGCATGCCTGAATTTGAACTGTTTGACACTGTCACTTTTGGCGAGCTTGTCTTAGCTCGCCGAACCAGCTTGGCAAATCACTGAGTTGGAGTTGACATCGACATTCATGCCTGAGTGGAAATATTTTTGATCCTGACAACTTCGGTGAGCCTCAAGAAACTGATTTCATCTGTGCTTCACTGTGCAACTATTTTCAACCAACCTTCACTCGATGTTTGCTTTGAAATGTTGTGCTTTACAGGAAAATGGCCAAAACTAAAGGTCAAGAGACTAGAAGGGCATGTCTTTCTGACTCTGACTCTCGTCCTCCATCTCCACGCAAAAATAAAAAATGGGTGGTCGTCAATGAGCCCTCAGAACAACAACAAGTCACTCCACGCACTTCCAAGAGTGTGAGTGAAAAGAAATAGAAAAAAGTTGTTAAGGATACTAGTAAAGGGGAGAGGGCCTTAGTTGATGCACCCACATCTTTATCATCCGACCCTGATGAGTTCCTACTAAAATTCACTTGGACTAATAATGAGGGTGACAATGCAACAAAAAGTACACTGGCACCTAGAGGTGAAGAAAGTTGTATCAAATAATAAGAGCACAATTCACTCCAAATTGATGTAGGGTCCCAATGCAAATGCTATTTCGAGGGTACTTTCGGTCATCACTCCAAAGGCCCTCAACAGGTTAAAAGTAGCTGGGGAGCATACTATTTTAACGGACCGCAGATTGTCGATGGATGGGGTTATGCGTGACTACCCCTCCATCTGGGACACTATCAAATTCAAAAAGTTTGAGCAGTTCACTAGAGATAGACCACCATATGTCCTAAAATATGTTCGGGAATTCTACAATGCATATGCCAAGGAACTGCCCAATAAAAGAAAATGGGTGGTTTGGAAGCCTTTGAAGGAAGTTGAAGTCCGAGGCAATATGATACAGTGTGGCCGGTCAACGGTAAATGATGTTTTGAGAATTGATGGTAACAAAATGAATTTGTACAAGCTTCGGATGAAGAATAAACTGCATGAGTTGAAGGGGTGGCTGGAACCCTTAATTTCAAACATTACTCCCCCATGGTTGGCTGATGAGGTGAAGATTGAAAAGAAGAATATCAATATTATGGCTCATTTTTTGTTTGGGTTCATCAATAACAACCTCATACTTCATAGAACGAGTCAATCATTCAACACCTAAAGCCAGTCTTGGTGGGAACAATCATTGATCAGGAGGAGCTACACGTGGACTAAATTATTGAAGAAGAGATGCTCATGCAGGCTATGCAAGAGCAAACTTCGCTTCAATTCCCTGTCTTGATCACTTAGTTATGTGAGGCAACTGGAGTCTCGTTCAAAGAGAGGACAGATATTAGAGTGACCCCCGTCTCATCTAATGATATTTGGAGGATCGAGGCAGATTACTTGAGAGATGACGCATCCAAAAGAAAGCCGCCACCACCTGACACCACACCGGTAGTGGATCGTACTATCTTAGTGTTAGACAATGCTCATACCGCTCCTACTATGGAGCCCTCAGGTATCCTTCACACTTCGTTTGTGCCTTCTAGATATTATGCACTTCCCCTACATCCCGACCTCCATTGACATAGGTCTTGATCTATCAGATGGGCAACCTTTCCCATTATATGGATGTTAGGGCATCTCGCCGAGGTGCCTAAGATGATTATGTCATATTCCCTGTGCGGTCTGAGGTTGTGAGCCATCAAGCTATATTGGCTTCATATAGAGAGAGGTTAGATAACTCACATCTAGACTTGATGAGCGTGAGAGGAGTAAGGGTAGTTCTACTGCATTGACTGAGTTGAGGAGTGATATAGCTACTTTGAAGGGTATACGTGGACTAGTTAAGGTCCACCGATTTTTTTATGTTGTGAGTTGAGGTACCTTTGACCGAGAGGCCTATAACTTTACCTCCGAATAATTTTAGAGGAGATGGACCTTCTGGAGCAGTTGAGAAACCGGTAGTTAGTGAGTCTGAGCATATAGGAGATGGGGATGATAATGATTTAGACACTGGACTGATGAGAATGCGTTTGTAAGGGTTGATGATCAGGTGGGTGTAGAGGCCTTAGCAGAGCTACAGATATTGGGGAGTCGATTGTGCACGCGACATTGGACAGATCTTGTATGGAGATCTCCGAGATTGGCACTAGTGCGATCTATACTTTAGATTACACTCTTCCTCCTCTTGATGTGCTAGACATTAATGCCTTGGTTAATGCTACACTCTTGCATCATCCTTTAGATGTGTCGAATTCTGATGCCTGAGGTGATGTTACCCCTACTGAGTCACAGGGTCGGAGTTCTTCACAGGCATAACTTGACCGGAGAACTTTTAACCCATCTCTTTCCAGTACATTTATTTTAGCATTGAGGACACTACTAGTTTATTTTTTGTGGGGTGAGGGCATTTGTGTCTATATTCCCCTTTTGATTGTATTTTGTTTATTTCATTTGTATTTTGATACTTTAGCATTTCGGTTTTATGACATTTGGTTGGTTTTGATTTCTTTTTTGTCTCTCTATCAATTTCCCCGTGATTCTTGGAGTAGTGAAATGATTGATGTTGATTCTGTATTGATTGTTGATATTCAAGGATCAATTTTGTCTAATATCGATGTCATGGATAGTGCTCTTGATGAGAAATGTGTTTTGTGTTGGTATTGCACGAGGAAATTGGTGTTTCTTTACTTTTGAATGATCTTTTAGAATCTTGTGTTGAAAAGCTGCATATTTATGTGATCCTTGCAATGAACATTGCACGCAAGCTTCTTAATTTTGTAGAGTCGTGTAAAAAAATTATGTTTGAAGTTTCATGTGTGGTGCGATCCTACTTGAAAATATGCTTGTGGATTCATAGATTTTGTCTTGTTAGTCTAATTATTTATCTATGGTGAATGCAAGATATGATTGGGCATAAATTTTGAGAGGAAACCCAAATCTTCATACCTTTTTGTGACTACGTTATGAGAGTGTGGAACCATCTTGGCATCATTTGAGCCTATATCATTTGTTGTCAGCCTCATTGAAGCCTCTTGAACCAAATATGACCATAACTTCTCACCCATAAATTCTTTTCTAAGCATTGGATTTTTGAATAGCCAACTTAGGCCAAAAACCTAAGTTGGGGTATGGAAAGGAAGGGGGAAAGAAAGCCAAGTGAAAAAAGAAGAAAGAAAAATGAGACTCAACCTTGATGTTTGTAGCAAAAAAAAAAGAACCTCTCCCTTATAAAAAAAATGATTAGCAAAAGCATGAAAATGGATTGAAAAAACATTCTTGATAACATAAAAGGGGTTTCCAATGAGCTGAATGAAGAATTGAGGATTGAGTCTCCAAATAAAAATAACTTGAGAAGAGGTAAAGATGAGTACAACAATGATTTGAAAAGGTGAAGTCACTAAGCCAAATTGACCATACCTTTGCCCTCAGCCCTATTACAAGCCTGAAAGACCCTTGAAATCTTGCTAACCGGGTTGTGTGATGATTGGAAAATATGGACAACTATGGGATGAAGCTTGCATGTATTTCTCTTTCGGATAGTGAGAGTTACAATGATTCCTTACTTCTTTGTTTATGTGTTATATGAGAGCATGCAATCGTTTTTGTAGTGAGGGCACTTGAATGTTTTTGTTGAAGCATGGTTTTGCATTATAAGGGAGCATTAGTGAGCTTGAGCTTGAATTGATACCAGCTAGTCCTTATTTGAAGCTTCTTGATCATGATTGAGATATTGCGTATACTTGTTAGTAGTTTTTTTATGACACTTGCATATTAGCTAACATTGAGAACTGTTGTAGACATCATTGTTGAACTTGATTGTGTTCTTAATTTCTTGAGGATAAGCAAAAGTTTAAGTTGAGGGTGTTGATGAGTCTAATATATTGACTCATTTGAGGCCTTTTTAGTCCAACAAATTTTGTCCTCTATGCCTATTTATGTCTTTATCCGATGATATTGCAGCTATGAAGATTAAAGGACATGGCAAGGATGAATCTATAATAAAGAGACCAAAATATTGAAAAGGGAGAAAACTCACAACTTAGGACCGCCTAATAAAATGGGTGGATCACCCAAAGTGATTGAACCTCACCTAAAGTGATAGTGTTCACTTATGATAATATTGAAGGCAGGTCGGCGAAGTAAGGCACAAACAAGAATTCACCGAAACAGTTGGACAAACTAAAAGTCCATCGCCTAAAGTGACAAGAGACTGCAAATTAAAGGCTAAAATAGGTGAACAAGGTGATCATCGGTGATTCACCGATGTGAAAGGTTGACTTAATCGAGTTCGCCAACTGAGGTTCAAACACTTGAAACAAAGAAAGGGCGGGCAGAGAAATAGAATGGTGATCCACTGATCAAGTAAGCGAGCCCGAATAATATCACCAAACATGTCACACATGAAATTTCAGATTAATATTTGGGAAAATTATAAATGACCCAAATGAGATAGAAAATGTAGCTTTTTGATATTGAGAAAAAAACTTTTGAATATTATCTTAGAAATTTTACTTTCTAGAGTTTTGGGGTTTTAAATAATCTTATAATTAACAATTGAAGGTTCAATTCAAAGTGTATGTTGAAGATTATTGCTAATTATCAACAGTTTGATGCCTAAAAACATAATTGGTATAATTTCTTTCCCTTTTATGATGTTTGGCTAAAACCCCAATTCTAGGGGTGTGATTATGAAGTAAAGTGTTTAGTTAATTTAGTAGGTCTAGTGTCTTGCTATGTTTTCTGCTATTTATTCATGGATTTGAGCTATTTAGCATGAGGTCAATTTATGGGTTAAGATTGCAAACTTAATCCTAGCTTAGATCTTAGATAGATGCTTGAAAGAGATTAATGAAAGTGGGTAAATAGATTAATACTTGTAAATTAGGTTTGATTGTTGTAGTTTGCTCGAAAGAGAAGTAGTAGTTTCGATTCTAATTGTCAAATCTGCTGGAAAGAGAGATTTTAGTAAGGTATTGAATTGATTTATATTTTACATGGATGAGACTGGAAGGAGATTCTATGATATTTTGCATTGAGATCGAAAGAAGATTTGTGTCGTTGACGATTACCCAGTCTATCCATGTTTGTCTAGCATTATTGAGAAAATATTCATACCCCTATTTGATGTTGATATCAACTCCCACCCCCTAGATCATTTTTACTTGCTTAAACCTTATTTTTAGTTGAATTGTGATAATTGATTCTAAAATCCTTTTCTTAAATTTGGTGGAATCATCCATCCATTTGTTCTAATTGTTACAATGAATTGGTTTGCATTTTTAATTTCCTCATTGAATTCTTACTTTTTAGATCACTTCCTATGGGATTCGACCCCGACTCTATTGTTGGGTATTTATATTATTAGCAATTTCTTACTAATTTGATTTTTTTTGTGAGTAATTTGAGCATTATAAAAAATGGTGGTGCTACTAGGGAGTGGTAACTAAGAATTCAATTTGAGAAGTTAATTTTTAAACTTATTTGTTTGTAGTAGTATACATTTTTGTTTGGTATTGTTGTTGTGTTCCATTTGCAGGTAGAAATATGAGTATAAATGGAAGTGATGATGCTAGCCACTATGGGAAAAACAATAACATTGGAGATATGGACGACATGCATGTTAATGTCGCCGAGAGTACATAAGCAATCCAGTTACCTCCTATTACTACAAGAGCTATGTTTCATGTAATCCAAACGATGTTGCAATTTCTCCAAATGCGAGGAATATTCGTAGGCCTTGCTCATGATGACCCCCATGAACATCTTGGAAACTTTGTGGATGCTTGTGGACCTTTCGCCTTCAAGAATATTTCTCAAGAATCCATTCGTTTAAAGTTGTTTTCCTTTTTCTTAACGGGATAAGCAACCAAGTGGTTGACTGAACTACCACAAAATTCAATAGCTTCGTGGGAAAAACTAACATAGGTGTTCCTTAAAAAGATTTTTCGATCTTTTGAAGATGGTGAAATTTAGAGATAGCATCCAAAATTTCAAGAGAGTGGATGGCCAGCCTATCTATGAAACTTGGTTGTGATTTCAAAAGTTATTGTTGTAATGCCTGACACATGCGACAACTTGTTGTTGCAATATTTCTATTGTAGCCTTGATACAGTAAACAAAGGGTTAGTTGACCAATTCATTTAAGGAGGGTTAATGCAACAACCATTTGATGTGGTAACATGTCGCTTGATGATATGACCAAGATAAGCCGAGCATGGCATACTAGGGAGGACCAAGTGTGTTCTCTACAGTTGGGCATGGGCAAGGAACAAATGAAAAATAAACAAGAGCGTGATGAGAACATGGCCAAGATGATGACCTAACTTGATTTGTTATCTAAACATGTCATGGGGTGGATTCAAATTAGTTATTCTACATTATTGAATAATTGCATCAAATTTAAATATCAGGTCATTACTTATGTATATTGATTTCGTTATTACAAGGAATTACATACATAACGATCACTTAATTTATTGCAATTTACTTTATGAATGCAGGAAGTTTGTCTATCAACGAGGAATCCCAAATTAAGCATAATTTTATGGAGAAAAATAGAGTATCGACCTACTAATAAGGTATGACAATGAGGAATTGCATCAAAATATTTTTTGGAGACAATTACTGTGAAAATTGAACTGCAAGTTTCTCTGTTAAAATAATTATGAACCTCTTGCGTCCACTAGCACACGCAAGTGTACGTGGTCATTCAGGTATTAAAGTGGATCTTTTTAAGAATCGGGTATCATACCTACAAGGACTCAAAATTAGATTAATTCGATCTTTTCAATACTTTCAATCCGAAATAAATGTTATCAAGAACAATGGAGTGAATATTTATATAATCTAAAATCTAATTAAAAACTTAACTAATGCGATTCAATTTCAAAGGGGTTTGAACAATGATTGGGTAAAGTCCAGGGCTGCAACTCACTTCAGAATTCATGCATACTATCTGATTAAATGGACATTAATTAACTATAGAATCAATGATAACAAGATTAAATATATGATTATGGTCTCCCAACATCTAATCACCTACGATAAATGGCAGCCTAACTACATTGTTGAGCGGGGGATAGGCTGGACCAATTATCGAGCATTACGATTTCATCCTGTCTAATGACCAAACACGGTCTCTAGGTATATCTCTATCCTAGATACAAATTAACTCTAATTCTTAAGATAAAATCATGCTCCTCATGCCCCACATTTTATCCTATTATACCTCTCCCGAGTTCAATTCAGACAAGATGTTTATTTTAGTGGTGATCAAGCACGAAATACAAAAAACAAGAACATAAGAGTGATTCATATGATAATTAATTTCAATCCATAAAACTTCAATAGAATACAGTCATCCAGTAGCCACAACCCTAAAACTAGGGAAATTAGCTACTCATATCAAGAATCTCGATTATGCAATGTTTAAATAACATCAAGAGATCGAAAATAAAAGAGTTTAGGAATGAACCCTAAGAACATATGAAAAAGATCTCCAAATTGTCTTTATTCAAAACCGATAAAAATAATAATTAACAAACTAAAATATGACTTTATTTATATTTAAGTGGAAACGACCAAATCTGGCCCACAAGGGTGCAACGCGGAGGGACTTTTAAAATCCAGTTCTTGGAAATCTTCTCTTCTTCGCGACGCGAGTGCAGTACGTACCGTTCTGTCTCAAATTCTAATTCGTGACCAAGAATAAAATCCCTCTCCGTAATGCAGAGGAGATACGGACCTTCCTTAATCTTCATTTTTTCATTCTTCTTTCTTGTTGCTCATTTACTTGGACCTTTCATGCTTCCCAATGCTTGTTTCAGTGCTCGTTCCTTCATTTACGCTCACCTACACAACTAATCATGTTGGTTAGTATAAATGAATTCAAATAACTCGACACTACTATCAATTAATAGAAAATGATTCCGAACTTGGCCAAGATGCGGGTGTTATTTGGTTCTTAGGCATACAAATACGCCCAAGATCACCACCCCACATTTAGAGCTTTGTTCGTCCTCGAACAACTTTACTAAACTAGTCCTAGACCTAGACTCCCTAATACTGGTATTTTTGCATCCGCCACTTCCTTTCAAGGATATTTTAACAATTCAAAAAAGCATGTTCTCATATATATTTGGCTTTGACCACTTTCATACATCATATACCTCACGTACTGACTAGATAACTTTTAGCAACCAAAACATTAAACTTCATGTTCACCATTAGATATCACCTATCTTTCATACAACAAGTGCCCCTCACTCCAAGGAATAGTTCGCAGACTCAACTCAATAGATTAAATATAATTTAAGGACTTTAACAACACAGAGCACTCTCACTCAAAAAGAGCATCTCACACGCATGCACTGAGAAGCATAAGCTTGCACATTATGTCCATCTCCACTAATTAAGTGTGCCTTGCAAAGAATCAAATAGGACTTTTCTAGGTTGTAATGTTGGTTAAAGGACGGGTAGGAATAAGTATATAGTAGTGACTTACACTTACCTAAGCACTTTGCATTTTTAAGACATCATTATCATTTCCTTCATTTATCAGTCCTCTCTCACATTTCTGTCACACATGACTTACTTACTTCTCAAACTTCCCCTCATTTCTTTTTATTCCAAGAACCAACCTTTCAAAACAAATAATTGTAATTCACTTTTATTCACTTACTGAGGGTTTTCTTCTATTACCTTGCATTTGTTTATGGCTGCCTCTTTACTTTTAGTTTTACTAACTCCACAACAGTCTATGCTATAGTGCTTAGGAAAGCATGGTGCAAACAACTTAGGGATTCAATTAAGTGATTTCAGGTGAAAATGTGGCTACCAATAAAAAGCTACAGGCTCAACAAGGCTACAAGTGGTAATATCTGAAAAGGCTAAGCTTTTTGAACATATTCAAGGAGGCGTATTATCATTTCCTACACAAAGCAACACTTCAATTTTGCTTCAATAACATGCCAGACAAGTTCTAGACTCAGAGATGCATTATACGAACAATACAAAGCCTCACCGCTCATGGCACAAGTTCTAATCAAGATGGATCAATCACAGTCAACACAATCAGTTCATGCAAGGGTTCTCTTTAAGCCTAAGTTACAGTCATTAAAATCAAGTACACGAATTTCAAATGGAATCATATATATATATTGCCCACATGCCTTCATACAATTTCCTTTTGGAATTTCAAGCTTCAGCACACATACCATACCTACGACTCAATGACAAAAGTTTCCCTTAAGACGAACGTCATCCATCTATCATAGGGCAATGCGACTCTACTACGACGACTGACTCAATCCTAGAAAGACAAACTCTTTCTGTATTTTGTACGGTTCAAAGGGACTCTCATTGGCCAAAGAACCTGAAAATAGCCTCCAAGGAATCCAAATAAAAATTAAAATAAAAGACCTACAAAACACACTACCAATGTTCACTAATATATACAATAAAGAGAGAATGACACCCCACCCTACACTTATAATATTAGAACTGTCCTCAGTGCTCCATAAAATCACAAAATAATATAGACGTAAGGTGAATCACTCCATGATCTGTCCTTCATGGCATCTCCGCCGTCAGCCTCATCATCGGCCTGTGCAGGGTCAATCTCCTTCGTGTCAGAATTGGAGTCCACATCAGAACCAATGCGCATCCTGTCCTCGTTTGTCGGAATATCATCATCTACTGGCTCATGGAACTCAAGATCGATGCCTAGCAGGGCTTTAGCATGTGTATTCAGTGGGTACCACCTTTCTTCCTCCCTCAATTGCGCCTCAGTAGATGCCCGTCATCTATTTTGGTGGCGCAACATCTCCACCCCATACATCTGGGTCATAATCAACTCATCATAGCGATAGCGCTCCGAAGTAGTAAGTGGTGGGCCGAACTCATTGTCTGCCCCTTTGTTTTCATTATATCCACTGACGCTGGGAAGAGTGGTGCCATATAGTCCAAGCTTTCCTCTGATACACTTGCAGCACGACACAATCTAGTAATGATATCTCCAAAAGTGTACGTGCGCCCTTTGTGAAGCCTTCCTAATTGCCGATTTCAACACAACACAATATTCAATTTAGTGGGAGTCATCAAGGCGTAAACCAAACACACTTTATCCCAGGTGATGTTCATGTAGTGTAACTTGGGTATCAAGCAATTAATCACGATTTTCAACCAGACCCGAGCTTCTCTGCTCATGTGTGCGTACGAAAGAGATTGGTGGAATTTTTTTGAGCTGTGCTTAGTCCACTGCACCATAGACTGGGGTCCACAAAGTGTGTGTCGGATAGCCCGATAAGGTGGTCGAATGTTCAGCCCCGTTAGAACCAATGGATCAGCATCAGGCGAAGTGGTAACTATGTCATTTAGAACCACGGGAGTGAGAGTGACGTCAACTCCCCGCACCTCCACAAAATGCAATCTGGACTCTGTCGCCCAGTTGGCATAGAACTCTCAGACCATATACAAGTTGCACTCGTTTGGCTCAGCAAAAATGAATTTCATATGAAGTTCTTGGATACGCCTCATGAATCGGGGAAACTCATGTGCCATACTATCACTTTCAATGCACACATAAGAGAAGTATTGTGCCTCTATGTGCTTTTTCCACCATACATTACCTTCTTGGACCACTGCTCGCAACCCGAACCTCCTAGTTTTCCACTTTGGTACTGCTAGTGCGGGAGGTACATTCCCCACACTCTGAACTCAATTCATTTGGCTTGAGGTTGCTACTTCCTTTCCAGGTGGCTGACATGATTACCTGCAAACACAATACAATCCAGCCCAAACGAATTACAGAACACGAATAAACATGGGTGAGGCGTAAACATCTCCCCACACTTATTCCATATATGCCCTAACCTTGGTACTTAAACTTCCCAATAGGCAACACACACCCACGAACAAAACACAACAACCTGAGATCACATTCACATGTCACCCTCACACACACATCATATTCAAGTACAACAACCTCAATCCCAGGACACAGATATAACAACTCACAATTTCCCACAACGGTACACTATCAGTGTTACTCAAGACTTCACACTAATACCCTAAAAATTCAGGAAACAAACGATTTTAACCATCCAACAAAACCCCAATCCTTCACCGACCCATGTTCATCCAACCCTACTTTACCCAATGCTCACACAATATCACCCACATGTAATTTCTACACAAGAATTTGAAATACCATAAAAACATCAACATATATCACTTCTATCCCCAACCAATCACACCCACAACTTCCCACATAATCACTGACCAACAACAAAAAAAAGAAGAGAAAAGACATACATGTGATGTTGAAGACGAGAGAAAAATGGGAGATGGAAGGGCCGGCTGCCTCCGCGTTACGGCTTTGACGATTAAAATCACAAGGGGACAAGGGGAGGAGAAATCATGCAAAGTGGGGGAGAAAGGGAGAATAGTGGGGAATTTGCGAATTAATTTGGGGTTAAAAGGGGATGTGGGTCGGATTTATTTGAAAGAAAATGGGTCAAACCCGTCCTTTTTAATGTAGATCGAATGTACTTACCTAGTAGCGCGACGCGACTCCATTACGGAGAATTCTGCCTCAAAAAAATAATTAAATTTCCAGAGAAACAAAATTTTGGGCCAAGCTCCGCAACGCGGCTTAAATACAGAGTGTTCTGCCTCGCAAAAAAAAATTAATATCCATGGAAATGAAATTTTTGGTACCCCTACACGACGCGTGTATGTTACGAAGTGTTCTACCTCACTCTGAAAAATTAATTTCTAGCAAAGCAAAAATTAACACTCTTTCTGTGACGCACTCTAATTTCATATTCATGTTTCCTGCACATTTTAAGCACAACACCCATTAATCCAAACCTGATGGGTTGCCTCCCATCCAACACCTTAGTTTTGGTTGTGTGTTGCGTCCAATCGCTCACGCAAGTGTACATAGTCGTTCAAGTATTAAAGTAGCTCTTATTAAGGGCCGAATATTGTACCCACAGAGACTCGCAATTATAATACTTCGATTTATTCAATACTTTCAATTAAACACAAGTGTTGTCAAAATTAAAAGAGTGATTGATTTTTATAATATAAAATTTAATTAAAAGCTAAACGAAAGTGATTCAATTTCTAAAGGGTGTGAACAATGATAGGTAAAGTCCAGGGTTGTAGCTTACTTCAGGATTCATGCATATTATCTTGTTAAACATATATTTATCAACTATCGAATCAATGATCACGTGGTTAAATATATGATTATGGTCTCTCGACCTCTAATCGCCTACGATAAATGGCAACGATCACATGGTTAAATATATGATTATGGTCTCCCGACCTCTAATCGCCTACGATAAATGGCAACCTAACTACATTGTTGAGCGGGGATAGGCTGGACCAATTACCGAGCATTAAAATTTCTTCTTGTCTAATGACCAAGCAAGGTCTCTAAGTATATCCCTATCCTACATACAAATTAACTCTAATTCTTAAGAAAGTCATGCTCCTCATGCCCCACGTTCTATCCTCTTATTCCTCTCCCGAGTTCAATTCAGACAAGAAGTTTATTTCAGTGGTGATCAAGCACGAAATACTAAAAATAGGAACATAAGAGTGATTCATATGATAGTTAATGTCAATCCATAAAAAATGAATAACATACAACCATATTGTAGCTACAGCCCTAGAACTAGGGAAATTAGCTACTCATAACAATAATTTTGATTAAGCACTCTTCAAATAACATAAAGAGATCGAAAGTAAAAGAGTTTAGGAATGAACCCTTAAAGAAATGAAAAATCTCCCAAAGTCGTCATTCTTCAAAACCCATAAAAAGAATAAATAATAAAATAAATATGAGTCTATTTATAATTAAGTCGAAACGGCCAAATCTGGCAAGTAGGGGAGCGATGCGGACATGCTGTTAGAATTCGTTGTATGGAAATCATCTCTTCTCCGTGACGCGGACACAACACGGACCACTCTATCTCAAATGTTAACTCATGAACCAAATCATGTTTCCCTCACCTCAACGCGGAGAGGATACAGACATTTCAGCTTTCACTTCTATTTCACGACCAAGAATACAACCCCTCTCCGCGACGCGGAGAGGATACAGATCTTCCTTAATCTTCAGTTTTTTCATTCTTCTTCTTGTTGCTCATTTACTTGGAACCTTTGGTACTTCTCAATGCCCGTTTCAGTGCTCGTTCCTTAATTTAAACTCACTTACACAACTAATCATGTTGGTTACTATAAATGCATTTAAAAGACTCGACACGACTATCAATTAACATGAAATGATTCCAAACTTGGCTTAAATACGAGTGTTATTTGGTTCCTAGGCATATAAATACACCTAAGATCACCACCCCACACTTAGAGCTTTGTTCTTCCTCAAACAACTTACTCAACTAGTCCTAGACCTAGACTCTCTAATATCGGTATTTGTGCATCCGCCACTTCTTTTCAAGGATTTTTTAACAATTCAAGTCTGTATGTTCTCATTTACACTTGGTCTTAACCAATTTTATACATCATACACTTCAAGTACTGACTTGACAACTTTTTGCAACCAAAGCATTCGACTTGATGTGCACCATTAAACATCACATATCTTTCATACAACAAGTGCCCCTCACTAAAAGGAATAGTCTGCACACTCAACTTAACAAATTGAATATAATTTAAGTACTTTAACAACACAGAGCACACTCACTCAAAAGGGACATCACATATGCATGCATTGAGAACATAAGCTTTCCCATTATGTACATCTCCACTAATTAACTGTGCTTTGCAAAGAATCAAATAGGAATTTAACGGGTTGTAATGTAGGATTGAGGTAAGGGCAGATACATTTGGGTAAATTTAGTGACTTATCCTCCCTAATGCACATGTTTTGATTTTCTTGCTACATTCACTACTTTTTCTTTCCCTTGGGTCCCCCTTTCTGCAAAAAAAATAAAATTCACACTTAACAATAGCCACCCTCAACTTATGGATTTCTCACGAGTTAAGGTGCACGTTGCCCTTGTAAGGATCAGGGCCATTATTAAGATATTGTCCGAATTAGCCACCTTCAACTTAGGCTTTTAACCTTAGTCAAGGTGCACATTGTCTAAGGGACTAGGGCCAATCACAGATTTAGGAACTTAAGGGGCATCATTTTTCTCCCTCTTTTCTTTCTTTACTACCAAACCAAATATTTTCACTCTGTCTACTTTTACCATTGTTTTCACTTTTTCCATCTTAACATAGTGCATTAAGGATTACTTTGGGATCAAAACTAACGGTATCAATAAAAGGGATTCGGCTCAATTTAGTAGATTAGAACAAAAAGAAGGTTGAATGGCTCAATGGGGCTATACTAGGGATCTTTTATCTGAAAAGGCTAACATAAACAAGACAAATCAAAGGAAGCCTATTATCATCTCCTAGAAAAAGCAATACTTTTTTATTTCACTTCAATAACATGCCGGGAAAGTTCTAGACTCAGATGCATTACATGGATACTACAATACCTCACCGCTCATGGCACAAGTTCTACTCAAGATGGCTCAATCACAAGCAACACAATCAGTTCATGCCAAGGTTCTATTTAAGCGTAAATTGTAATCATTAAAGTCAAGTACAAGAATTCAAATGCATTCATATATCAATTTCCATACATGCTTTCATACAATGTCCTTTCGGAATTTCAAGCTTCAACACATACCATACCTACGACTCAATGATGAAAATTGACCTTAAGATGGTCGTCATCCATCTATCATAGGGCAATGCGACTAAACTACGACGAATGACTCAATCCTAAAAAAGACAAAATCTTTTTGTGTTTTGTACGGTTCAAAGGGACTTTCCTTGGCCAAAGAACCGAAAACAACCTCCAAGGAACCCAAATAAAAAAATAAAAGACACACGACACTATCAAAGTTCACTAATATATACAGTACAGAAAGAATTGCACCCACCCCACACTTAAAATATTAGCACTATCCCAGTGCTCCACAAAATCACAAAATAATACAGAGGTAAGGTGAATCACTCATTGATCAGTCCTCCATGGCATCACCGCCATCAGCCTCATCACCAGCTTGTGTAGGGTCCATCTTCTTTGTGTCAGAATCAGAGTCTACATCGGAACAAGTGCGTAGCTGATCCTCATATGTCGGTATATCATCATCCATCACCTCATGGAACGCAGGACCAAGGCCAAGCAGGGCTTTAGCATGTGCATTCAACGAGTACCGCCTTTCTACTTCCCCCAATTGCACGTCAGTCGACGTCTGGCAACCATTTTGGTGGCGCAACATCCAGCCCACACATCTGATCCATAATCAGCTCATCACGTCTATGGCGCTCCGCAGTAGTGAGTGTTGGGCCGAACGTATTATCGGGCCCCTTTTTCTTTGTTATATCTACTGGCGCTGGGAACAATGGTGCGATATAGTCCAAGCTCTCATCCGGTACACCTGCAGTACGACCAAGTCTAGTAATGATACCTCCAAATGCGTACCAACACCCTTTATGAACCTAGACCTTCCTAATAGCCAATTTCAACACAGGCCCAATATTTAACTCTGTGGGCGTCATCAAAGCGTAGATCAAACACACTTTATCTCGGGTGATTTCCGTGTAGTGCAGCCCAGGTATCAAATAATGCATAAAGATTTTTAACCAAACCCAAACTTCTCTAAGCATGTACGCTTGAGGAAGAGATTGGTGGTACCTCTCCGTGTTGTGCTTAGTCCACTGCACCATAAACTGGGGGACCATAAAGTGTGTGTCGAATGGCCCGATAAGGTGGGCGAATGTTCAGCCCTGTTAGCACCAGTGGATCGGCATAAGGTGACGTACCAACTATGTCATTTAGAACTACGGGAGTGAGAGTCACATCCACTCCCCGAACCTTCACAAAATGGGATCTCGACTCCATTACCAGTAGGCGTAGAACTTCGAGCCATGAGCAAGTTGCACTCACTTGGCTCTGAAAAAATGAACTCCATCTGAAGCTCTTGGATGCGCCTCATGATTCTGGGAAACTCTCGTGCCAGACTATCCCTATCAATGGACACATCTGTGTGCTTCTTCCACCACAGTTTACCTTCTTTGACCATAACGCGCAACCCAAACCTCTTAGTTTGCACCCTGGGTACTGCAGGTGCAGGAGGTGCATTCCCCCCACTCCGAACACGCTTTCTTTGGCTGGAATTTTTGGGTCGTTGAGTTCTTGACATGTTTGCCTGCAAACATGATATATTTCAGCCCAAAACAATAGACAAAACATGACTAAACATAGGTGATGCGCAAACACCACCCCACACTTATTTCATTAAGTGATCCAACCGTGGTACTCAAACTTCCCATAGGTTACACGCACAATCCCAAAGCTACAACACCCACACAGTAAAAAATTCAAATTTCGCATTCACACACCACAGTAGTAGTCAAGTGCACCCAACCTTAACCCCACGATTCATACACAACAGATGCAAGATCCCACATAACAATGCTCTTTAGTGTTAATCAAGATTTCACAATAAAACCCTCAAACTTCATGAAACAATTAATCTCAAACAACAAGAACCCCAAATTTGTTACCCGACCATGTTCTTCCAACCAAAATATTACCCAAAACCCACATACAAGCAACAATAGTTGGTTTCTACTTCAAGAATTTGAAATACCCATTACAAAGCAACATATATTACTTTACTGTCACCACAAATTGCATCCATTATACCTCATTAACACATATATACCACAACAGCCCCACCCCTCATCAATAACTAATAATCGAGAGAAATTAAAACAAAGTACATACCTGAGATGTTGAAGATGAGAGAAAATGAGTGAGGGACTGGCAAAAACAACTTCCGCGTTACGGATGGGATGCCTGAAAATCACAAGGGAACAAGGGGAGGGGAATTTTTTTGCTATTTGGGAGAGAAGTAGGGATTTGGGGACAAAAATTGGGGTTTAAAGGAGATTGGGTCGGGTCATTTGGAAAGAATACGAGTAATCTTTTTAATGAAAATGAAATTTGACTCACCTGTTGAGCGACACAGGGTCGTCACGGACCGTTCTGCCTCGCAAAAAATAATTAAATTCCCAGGGAACCAAAATTTGGGCCAAGCTTCATGACGCAGCTCTATCATAGACCGTTCTGGCTGGTGGAAAGAATTTAAATTCCAAGGAAATCAAATTTTTGATACTCCTCCGCGATGTGACCCCAGTACAGAGGTTCCTCATTTTTGACGAAAATTTAATTCTCGTTGAATAAAAAATTTCCAACCTACTCCGCGATGCATGCATGTTACGGAGTGTTCTGCCTCGCCATGAAAAGTTAATTCCTAGGGAGGTAAAAAGTTACCCCCATCTCCGCGACGCGTTCTAGGTGTCAAATCCTATTTCCTGTACATTTCAAGCACAACACCCATTAATGCAAACACGATGGGTTGCCTCTCATCCACCGCCTTAGTTTTGGTTGTGGCACGACTTTTTTTTTTTTGTATTTCCCTGATATATCATATTTTTAATACTAATTCCTATGAATTGAAATAACAAAACAAAAGAATAAAAATCATAACTAGTACAAGGGGTCACGGGTTGTCTCTCGTGTAGCACATGATTTAACGTCGCGGCACGACCCAACTCATGACTTAGTCGTCATTCAAGGTGAGCGCTTCTTGCTCACGATCAACGTCATTCCTGAAGTAGTGTTTCACTCGTTGCCCGTTTACAAGAAAAGTGGAGCTCTTATCCTTGTTTGTTAGCTCTACAGCTCCATGTTGGGTCATCCCCACCACCTCTAACGGCCCACTCCACTTAGACCAAAGTTTTCCGAGGAATAACTTCAGTCTTGAGTTGAACAGTAACACCAATTGGCCAGGATCAAAGGTGTGTGACACAATATGCTTGTCATGCCACCTCTTAGTCTTCTCTTTATATAGCTTGGCATTTTCGTACGCGTGGAGCCTAAATTCCTCTAGCTCATGCAGCTATGTTATCATTTTATTGCCTACCAACTCAAGATCTAAATTCAACTTCTTGATAGCCTAGTACGCTTTATGCTCCAATTCTGCTTGAAGATGACATCTTTTTTTGAACACCATTCGATAAGGAGAAGTCCCTATCGGTGTCTTGTATGCCCACAAAGCATCATCTAACTTTTCAGCCCAATCTTTCCTTTGTGCATTCAATTTTTTTACATAATTTGCTTTTCTTTCCTATTGAACACTTCCATTTACCCGCTAGTCTGAGGATGATAAATGGTGGCTACCTTGTGTCTTACTCCATATTTGGCCAGCAGATTCCGCAATGAACTGTTGATAAAGTGCGTACCCCCATCACTTATCATAGCCCTTGGAGTTCCAAACCTGGTGAAGATGTGCTTCCTGATGAACTTTATTACCACCTTCGCATTATTAGAAGGTAGAGCAACTGCGTCCATCCACTTGGACACATAGTCCACTGCCACTAGGATGTACTGATTTCCATTGGAAGATGGGAATGGACCCATGAAGACTATCCCCCATACATCAAAGATCTCAACTTCGAGGATGTTTTTCAAAGGCATCTCATGTCTTCTAGAAATGGTGCCCATCCGCTGACACTGATCACAAACCTTCACAAAAATTGCAGCATCTTTAAATAAAGTAGGCCAAAAGGATCCAGATTGCAATACCTTATGCACCGTGCACTCACCTCCGTGGTGTCCACCATATGGTGATGAGTGAAAACTGTCCAACACTTGCAATGCCTCATGTTCCTCTATACACCTTCGCACCATCTGATCAGGTCCCTGCTTGAATAAGAAAGGCTCATCCCACATGTAAATTTGTGCTTCATACTTCAGTTTTTCTTTAGATGTGTTTAGGCCCCTGGTGGAGATAAGCCAATCACCAGAAAGTTCACAATATCAGCAGACTAAGGTACCTATGCAAGGTCTAAGGCCAACAATTGCTCATCGGGGAACTTTTCACGAATCTGTCCTTTATTCCTCACATGAGATGAGTCCTCCAATCTGGACATATGATCGGCTATTTGGTTCTCAGTCCCCTTCATATCATTAATTTCTAGGTCAAACTCTTACAAGAGCAATATCTATCTAATTAGTCTTGGTTTCGTATCTTTCTTGCTGAATAAATACCTGATCACAACATAGTCAGTGTAAACAACAACCTTGGAACCCACCAAGTACGACCTGAACTTATCGAAAGCAAATACTAATGCTAGCATCTCTTTCTCTGTTACAGTATAGTTAGATTGGGCTGTATCAAGTATCGTGATAGCATAGTAGTTAGAGTGAAACATCTTCTCCTTATACTAGCCTAGAAATGCACCAACCGTTGTATCGCTACCATCACACATGATCTCATATGGTGACTCCTAGTTAGGAGCAATCAGAATAGGGGCTTCGATCACATTCTTCTTCAATAGCTCAAATGCCTGCAAAAAGCTTTCATCAAATACAAACTTCACCTCTTTTTGTAATAGGCTGCACATGGGTCTTGCAGTCTTACAAAAGTCCTTGATGCATCTTCTGTAAAATTCGGTGTGTCCCAGAAAACTTCTAACTCCCTTCATAGTGATGGGTGGTGGCAACTTCTCAATGACCTCCACCTAAGCTTTATCAACTTCCAGCCCATTTCTTGAGATTTTGTGGCCCAATATAATCCCTTCTCGAACAAAGAAGTGGCATTTTTCCCAGTTCAACACCAGATTTGTCTCTTCACATCTTGCAAGGACCTGTCAAGATTAATCAAACAAAGCTCAAAAGAGTCACCAAACACCGAAAAGTCATCCATGAACATCTCAACAAAATCCTCCACAATAGCATGGAAGATCACCATCATGCATCTTTGGAATGTCACCGGTGCATTGCACAATCCGAATGCCATACGTTTGAACGCATAGGTACCATACAGATAAGTGAAGGTAGTCTTCTCCTGATCTTCTGGTGCAATGACTATCTGATTATAATCTGAGAAGCCATACAAGAAGCAGTAATATTCTTGCCCCTCCTGTTTATCCAACATCTTATCAATAAATGGCACAGGATAATGGTCCTTCCTGGTGGCATCATTCAACTTTCTATAGTGCAAGCAAATACGCCACCCAGTTACTGTTCTTGTAGGGATCAACTCAGTCTTCTCATTTGTTATCACCGTCATACCACCCTTCTTGGGCACAGACTATACCAGACTCACCCATTTGGTGTCAGATATGGGGTATACTATCCCCGCATCTAACCACTTACTCACCTCTTTCCTTACCATATCCTTCATTACTGGATTGAGTCTCCGTTGGTGTTGTGCACTCGGCTTATGACCTTCCTCCA
The DNA here is from genome assembly GCA_029582685.1 of Solanum piurae. NCBI lineage: Eukaryota > Viridiplantae > Streptophyta > Magnoliopsida > Solanales > Solanaceae > Solanum > Solanum piurae. The sequence goes on along the minus strand of JAJOOO010002888.1, from coordinate 23,073 downwards.
TGTAAATTTTGTGCATACACAATGCGGGACTTATCTTATGAATGTTAGACATTTTCCAGCCTAGATCTGTTTTTATCTTTCTCAAAATACTCAATGCAGCTTCCACCTGTTATTCAAACAGGTCTGCGGACAAAATAACAGGTAAAGTCTTATCTTCATACAAAAATACATGCCTGAGGTGGGCTGGCAATGTTTTTAACTCCAGCTTGGGTACTTCTTCGATAGAAGGCTTGGGTGGAAGACCCAACACCCTGTTCAAAGGCTCCTAGTGGTCTCTTGATGTGCCCACACTCGACATATCCAAAAATTGTACAATTTAATGTGCTTCAGCATCCCCATAGATATCATGTCCCACTAGCACACGTTCCAACGGGTCCTTGGAAGCAATATAGCGAGCTTCTGCTTCCAGATCTATCGCCGTTATAACAGACAACTCTTCATATATGGCTGGGAGTTTCAACGCCTTGTAGACATCAAAAACCTCCACTTTGTCATGTGCCCGCACAGTAAGTTGACCGGCCGCTACATCTATTATAGCACGCCCTGTAGCCAATAAAGGTCTTTCCAAGATGAACAGAACCTCAGGATCTGGCTCAAAATTCAGCACAACAAAATCTACCGGAAATATCAAAGATCCCACTTGTACCAAGACATCCTCCACAACACCCTCTGGTCTAGCAACAGATCGATCTGCCAGCTGCAAGATAATAGTGGTGGGTTTAGGACTACCCAACCCCAAAATTTTGTACAGCGAAGTTGGCATCAAGTTTATACTCACTCCAAGATCACACGATCCTCGCGCATGGATGCTCTGCCCTATAGTGATTTAAACCAAAAAGTTGCCCAGATCTTTTAGTTTAGTGGGCAACTTATTTTGGATTTGGGAGTTGCACTCTTCAGTAAGTGCTACAGTTTCATATTCAGTCAGCCTCATCTTATTTGCCAAGTTCTTCTTCACATACTTTGCATACATGGGTATACCCTGCAAAGCATCTACCAAAGGCAAATTAATGTGAACTTGCTTTAAAAGAGAAAGAAACTTACCAAAACATTCGTCCTCCTTCTACTTTTAAAATTTATAAGGAAATGGTTTCACTATTGGTTGTACTCTTTCTTCTTGTGCAACAGTCTCAGTCTCCTTGAGTTCACTTTCCTTGCTAGCACATTCAACATTTCTTTTCTTAGGAGCCAACTCCTTCAACTGCAAACTACTGCACATACCTACCACATTCACTTGCCTGGGATTAGGATCACTCTTTCTCGGCAAACCTCCTTGAGGTCGTGAGTTTTAGGCACTAGCAAATTGCCCAAATTATTTCTCCAGATTCTGGGTGGCTAATTGATTATTTCTCACAACTGCAGCTAACTGCGCTTGATCAGCCATGATATTCTTCAGCATCTCCTCCATGCTCATGTTACTTTACTGATTATTAGGCTGCTCCTATTGGGCTAATTGTTGATACCCATGTGCATTCCCCTGGGGTGTATATTGATTCTGGCCTTGGGCCTGATTCTGATTTCCTCCCCAGGAAAAATTTGGATGATTCTGCCAATTGGGATTGTAGGAGTTCCCATAATTTTGATGATTTCCTCCATATTGTGCATTACCTACAAAATTTATAGAATCTGGGTTCGCTACATATACCTCTGCATTGTGGTCTCCTCCTCCGCAAATTTCACACCAAGTGGGTGGTTGTTGTACTACATTTACATGAGTTGGTTGTTGTCCCAGCGATAGGTTGTTAAAGTGAGTATTCATCATGTTCTACATCGCAATAATTTTTTCAGTTAATGTTGTCACTGCATCTACCTCCAACATTCCAGCAGTGTTCTGTACCACAGGTTTAGCTCGTCCTCCATTCCACTCGGGGTTACCTTGAGAAATCATGTTTAGCAGGGTGAACAACTCAACATAAGTCTTCTCTAAAGTCTGTCCACCTGCAGCTGATTAAGTAAAATCTTGGTGTTAGGTTCCAATCCTTCAATGAAGGTATGGACCAACACATCGTTAACCTGATAAAGGTGCGGATAGCTTAACAACATCGATTTAAACCTGTCCCAAGCCTAGTGCAAGTTCTCTCCTCTTTTTTTTTAGAAGCTAGGTATGTCACTCCTTAGCTTAGCTATTTTCCAGATGGGAAAAACCTAATAAGGAACTTCTGTGCAAAATCTACCCATGAGGTTATGGAATAAGCGGGCTCAGAATTTAACCATCTTTTTTCTTCCCCTAGCAGAGAAAAGGGAAATAAAGTGAGCCTCATGTAATCTTCATTTACTCCAATTAGAGTGTAAGTGTCACTGATTTAGAGGAAATTATGGATGTGAACTTGTGGATCCTCGTGCGATAAACTAGTGAACTTTCAATTTGTGTGCAATAGCTGCACCATACTCTGATTCAGTTCATATCTTCCACCATCTTCAGGTTTCTGAATGCATGAAGTCACACAGGTGGTACGTGGGATTGCCACGTCTCACACTTTTATCTCAGTCATTACTACATGTTTTTCTCGCTCAACTCTTGCTACAGGTGTCAATGGTTCACTAGCAACAAGAGCGACTGGGTAAGTGAGTCGTCTTTGCCTTCTCCGATAATGAACAAATCTTTCCGGTTCAGCTAGAGGCTCTACCAAGTCCTGATCGTATTCCAGTTTGAAAGTTCAACACAACCTGCAAACTGAATAGCTAAGCTCAAGTTGTCAACACTTGCTTTTTAACTTCAGAAATTAGACAAATCAAATGTTTTCTAATTCTAAAGTCCCCGGTAGAAGCGCCAAAAAACTTGTTGCGTCCAATCGCACACGCAAGTGTACGTGGTCGTTCAAGTATTAAAGTAGCTCTTATTAAGAGCTGGGTATCGTACCCATAAAGACTCACGATTAGAATACATCAATTTATCCAATACTTTCAATTAAACAAAAGTGTTGTCAAGATTATAAGAGTGATTTTTTTTTATAATCTAAAATTTAATTAAAAGCTAAACGAAAGTGATTCAATTTCTAAAGGGTTTTGAACAATGATTTGGTAAAGTCCAAGGTTGTAGCTTACATCAGGAGTCATGCTTATTATCTTGTTAAACAGATATTTATAAACTATTGGATAAATGATCACAGGGTTAAATATATGATTATGGTCTCCCAACCTCTAATCGCCTACGATAAATGGCAACCTAACTACATCGTTGAGCGGGGATAAGCTGGACGAATTACCGAGCATTATGATTTCTTCATGTCTAATGATCAAGCAAGATCCCTAGATATATCCCTATCCTAGATACAAATTAACTGTAATTCTTAAGAGACAATCATGCTCCTTATGCCCCACATTCTATCCTCTTATTCATCTCCTGGGTTTAATTCAGACAAGAAGTTCATTTCAGTGGTGATCAAGCACGAAATACTAAAATCAAGAACATAAGAGTCACTTATATGATAGTTAATGTCAATCCATAAATCTTCAATAATATACAATCATCTTGTAGCTAAAACCCTCGAACTAGGGAAATTAGCTACTTATAACAAGAATTTTGATTAAGCACTCTTCAAATAACATAAAGAGATCTAAAAGAGTTTAGGAATGAACCCTAAAACAGATGAAAAACCTCCCAAAGTCGTTGTTCTTCAAAACCCAGAAAAAGAATAAATAATAAAATAAAATATGAGTCTATTTATAATTAAGTCGAAACGGCCAAATCTGGCAAGTAGGGGTGCGACGCGGACATGCTATTAGAATTTGTTGTGTGGAAATCATCTCTTCTCAGCGACGCAGCCACAAAAAGGACCACCCTGTCTCAAATGTTAATTCACGAACCAAATTAGAAATTCTTCTCCGAAATGTGGAGAGGATACAGACACTTATACTTTCACTTCTAATTCACGACCAAGAATAGAACCCCTCTCCGCGACGCAGAGAGGATACAAATCTTTCTTAATCTTCATTTTTTCATTCTACTTTCATGTTGCTCATTTACTTGGATCCTTTAGTGCTTTCCAATGCCCATTTCAGTGCTCGTTCCTTCATTTAAACTCACCTACACAACTAATCATATTGGTTAGTATAAATGCATTTAAAAGACTCGACACGACTATCAATTAACATGAAATAATTCTAAATTTGGCTTGAATGCGGGTGTTATTTGGTTCCTAGGCATATAAATACACCTAAGATCATCGTGGCACGACTCATCTTTTTTGTATTTTCTTGATATATCATTTTTTTTAAAACTGAAAAATGACTCCTATGAATTAAAATAACAAAACGGAAAGCTAGAAAATCTATCTATTACAATGGGTTACGGGTTGCCTCCCGTGTAGTGCTTGATTTAACGTCACGACATGACCCAACTCATGATTCACTCATCATTCATGTTGAGCGATTCTCTCTCACGATCAACGTCATTCCCGAAGTACTATTTCACTCGTTGCCCATTTACAAGATAAGTGGAGCTCTTATCCTTATTTCTTAGCTCCACAGCTCCATGTTCGGTTATTCTCACCACCTCAAACAGCCCACTCCAGTTAGACCGATGTTTTCCAGGGAACAACTTCAGTCTTGAATTGAACAGTAACACCAATTGGCCAGGCTCAAAGGTGCATGTCACAATATGCTTGTCATGTCACTACTTAGTCTTCTTTTTGCATAGCTTGACATTTTCGCACGCGTGTAGTCTAAATTCCTCTAGGTCGTGCAGTTGTGTTATTCTTTTCTTGCCTACCAACTCAGGGTTTAGATTCAACTTCTCGATAGCCAGTATACTTTATGCACCAATTCTGCTGGAAGGTGACATGCCTTTCCAAACACCATTCGATAAGGAGAAGTCTCTATCGGTGTCTTAAATGCAGTCATGTATGACCACAAAGCATCATCTAACTTTTCAGCCCAATCTTTCTTTTGTGCATTCACAGGCTTCTGCAGAATTTGTTTTACTTCCCTATAGGACACTTCCACTTGCCCGCTAGTCTGAGGATGATAAGTTGTGGCCACCTTGTGTCGCACTGCATATTCGGCCAGCAAATTCCGAACTGACTATTGATGAAGTGCTTACCTTCATCACTTATCATGTCCCTTGGAGTTCCAAACCTAGTGAAGATGTGTTTCCTGATGAACTTTACTACCACCTTTGCATCATTAGTAGGTAGAGCAACAACCTTCACCCATTTGTACACATAGTCCACTCCCACTAATATGTATTGGTTTCCATTGGAAGATGTGAATGGTCCCATAAAGTCTATCCACCATACATCAAAGATGTCAACTTTGAGGATGTTGCTTAATGGCATCTCGTGTCTTCTAGAAATAGAGCCCATCCACTGACACTGATCACAACCCTTCACAAAGATCGCAACATCTTTAAATAAAGTAGGCCAAAAGAAATCAGATTGTAATACCTTATGCGTTGTGCGCTCACCTCTATGGTGCCCACCATAGGGTGAAGTGTAACAACTCTCCAACACTTTCAATGCCTTTTGTTTAGCTATACACATTCGCACATCTGATCTGGTCCTTGATTGAATAAGAAAGGCTCATCCCATATATAAAGCCTCGCCTCATGCTTCAGCTTTTGCTTCTGATGTGTTGAAGCCCTAGGTGGAAATAAACCAGTCACCAAAAAGTTTACAATATCAGCATACCAGGGTACTTGTGCAAGGTCCAAGGCTAGAAATTGCTCATCAGGGAATTCTTCATGAATCTGTTCTTCATTCCTCACATGAGATGAGTCCTCTAATCTTGACAAATGATCGGATATATGATTCTCAGCCCCCTTCCTATCTTTAATTTCCAGATCAAACTCTTGCAAGAGTAATATCCATCTGATCAGCCTCGGCTTTGCGTCCTTCTTGTTGAATAAATAGTTGATCGCAGCATGGTCAGTGTAAACAACAATCTTGGTGCCTACCAAGTAAGACCTGAACTTATCAAAACCAAATACTAGTGTTAACATCTCCTTTTTTGTGACAGTGTAGTTCGATTGGGTGCATCAAGGGTCTTGTTGGCATAATAGATGGAGTGAAACATCTTATCCTTACGCTGGCCTAGCGCTGCACCAACCGATGTATCGATGACATCACACATGAGCTCGAAGGGTAGCTCCCAGTTAGGAGCAATCAGAATAGGGGCTTCTATCAACTTCTTCTTCAATAGCTCAAAAGCCTGCAAATAACTTTAATCAAATACAAACTTCACCTCCTTTTCCAATAAGCTGCACATGGGTCTTGCAGTCTTAGAAAAGTCCTTGATGAATCTTCTATAAAACCCGGCGTGTCCCAGAAAACTTCGTACTCCCTTACAGTGATGGGAGGTGGCAATTTCTCAATGACCTCCACCTTAACTTTATCCACTTCCAACCCATTTCTTGAGATTTTTGTGCCCAATACAATCCTTTCTCGAACTAAGAAATGACATTTTTCCCAATTCAACAACAAATTCGTCTCTTCACACCTTGCATGGACCTGTCAAGATTAGTCAAACAAAGATCAAAAGACTCACCAAACACTGAAAAATCATCCATGAACACCTCAACAAAATCCTCCACCATATCATGGAAGATTGCCATCATGCATCTCTGGAATGTCGCCGGTGCATTGCATAATCCGAATGGCATACGTTTGAACGCAGAGGTGCGATAAGTGAATGTAGTTTTCTCCTGATCCTTTGGTGCAATGACTATCTGATTATAGCCTGAGTAGCCATCCAAGAAGCAATAATATTCTTGTATTGCCAGTCTGTCCAACATACTATCTGATTATAGCCTGAGTAGCCATCCAAGAAGCAATAATATTCTTGTATTGCCAGTCTGTCCAACATCTGATCAATAAATGGCACATGATAATGGTCTTTCCTGGTAGCATTATTCAACTTCCTATAGTCCATGCAGATACGCCATCCCGTTACCTTCGTTGTAGGGATCAATTCATTCTTCTCATTTATCACCACTGTCATTCCACCATTCTTGGGCACACATTGTACCGGACTCACCGATTTACTGTCTGATATAGGGTACACTATCCCCGCATCTAACCACTTTATAACCTATTTCCTTAATACATCCTTTATTACTAGATTAAGTCGCCATTGGTGTTGTGTACTCGGCTTGTGACCTTCCTCTATGTAAATCTTGTGCATACACAATGTTGGACTTATCTCATGAATGTCAGACACTTTCCAACCTGGAGATACTTTTCTCTTCCTCTGAATACTTAGTGATGCTTCCACTTGTGATTCAGACAAGTCTGCAGACAAAATAACAGGTAAGGTCTTATCTTCATCCAAAAATGCATACTTGAGGTGAGCTGGCAATGTTTTTAGCTCCAACTTGGTGCTTCTTCGATGGAAGGCTTGGGTGGTGAACCCAAACACCTTATTCAACGGCTTCCAGTGATCTCTTGATATGCACATACTCGACACATCCAAAAATTATACCATGTCCAATGCTTCAACATCCCCATAGATATCATGTCCCACTAGTACACTCTCCAACAAGTCTTTGGATGCAATATAACGAGCTTCTGCTTCAAGATCTATCACTGTTATAGTAGACAACTCTTCATACACGGATGGTAGTTTCAACGCCTTGTAGACATCAAACACTTCCACTTTGTCATACCCCCGCATTGTCAATTGACTTGTTGTTACATCTATCATAGTCCGCCCTGTGGCCAAGAAAGGTCTTCCCAGGATGAAAAGAACCTCACGATCTGGCTTAAAATTCAGTACCATAAAATTTACTGAGAATTTAAAAGATCCCACTTGGACCAAGACATCCTTCACAACACCCTCTGGTCTAGGAACTGACCGATCTGCCAACTGCAATATAATGGTGGTGGGTTTAGGACTACCCAACCCCAAATTTTTATACAGTGATGTTGGCATCAAGTTTATACTCGCTTAGAGGTCATACAACCCTCGCGCATGGATTCTCTGCCCTATTGTGATCTGAACCATAAAGCTACCCAGATCTTTCAATTTAGTGGGCAATAACTTATTCTGGATTCTAGAGTTGCACTCTTCAGTAAGTGCCATGGTTTCATATTCAGTCAATTTTCTCTTATTTGCCACGATCTCCTTCACATACTTTGCTTACCTGGGTATACCCTGCAAAACATCTACCAAAGGCAAATTAATGTGAACTTGCTTTAAGAGAGAAAGGATCTTACCAATACATTCGTCCTCCTTCTGTTTTTTAAACTTCTGAGGAAATGGTGGAGGTGGTTTCACTATTAGTTGCACTCTTTCTTCGTGTGCAACAATCTCACTCTCCTTGGGTTCATTCTCTTTGCTAGCAGATTCAACATTTCACTTCTTCGAAGCCTACTCCTCCAACTGCAACCCACTGCGCGTACCTACCGCGTTCACTTGTCAGGGATTTGGATCAGTGTTTCCCGGCAGACCTCCTTGATGTCTTGAGTTTTGGGCACTAGAAAATTGCTCAAATTGTTTCTCCAGGTTTTAAGTTGCAAACTGGTTATTTCTCACGTCAGCAACTAGTTGATCTTGATCAGCCATGATCTTCTTCAGCATATACTCCCTGCTCATGCTACTTTGTTGATTATTAGGCTTCTCTCATTGGCCCTGTTGTTGGTAACCATGTGCATTCCCCTGGGTCTATATTGGTTCTAACATTGAGTCTGATTTTGATTTCCTCCCCAGGAATTGGATGATTTCGCCAACTGTGATTATAGGAGTTCCCATAATTCTGATGACCTACTCCACGTTGTGCATTACCTACAAAATTTACAGAATCAGGATTTGCCCCACATACCTCTACATTGTGGTCTCCTCCTCCGAAAATCTCACACCATGTCGGTGGTTGTTGTACCGGATTTACCTGAGTTGGCTGTTGTCTCAGCGATAGGTTGTTGAAGTCTGTATTCATCATGTTCTGCATCACAGCTATTTGTGCAGTTAATGTTGTTACTATATCTACCTCCAACATTTCAATAGTCTTTTGTACTACCGGTTTAGCTCCTCCTTCATTCCACTCGGGGGTTACCTTGTGAAATCCTGTTCAGCAGGGTGAACAACTCAGCATAAGTCTTTTCCAAATCCTGTCCACCTGCAGTTGAATAAAGTAAAATTTTGGTGTTGGGCTCCAACCCTTCAATGAAGGTGTGGACCAACACCTCGTTAGCTTGATGATACTGCAGGCAGCTCAACAACATTGATTTAAACCTGTCCCAAGCTTGGTACAAGTTCTCTCCTCCTTTTTTGTCGGAAGCTGAGTATGTCACTTCTTAACTTAGTCGTTTTCCCAAATGGGAAAAATCTGATAAGGAACTTCCGTGCAAGATCATCCCACGATGTTATGGAGTTTGCAGGCTCAGAATTTAAACATCGTTTTGCTTCCCCTAGTAGAGAAAAGGGAAATAAGGTGAGTCTCACGTAATCTTCGTTCACTTCAGTTGGAGTGTAGGTGTCATTTATTTCGAGGAAATTTTGGATGTGAACTTGTGGATCCTCGTGCGAAAAACCAGTGAACTATCCATTTGTGTGCAATAGTTGCACCATGCTCTACTTCGGTTCAAATCTTCCACCACCTTTAGGTTTCTAAATGCATGAAGTAACACTAGTGGTACGTGGGATTTCCATGTCTCTCACTTTCATCTCAGCCATCACTACAGGTTTTTCTCATTCAATAGCTAAGATCAAGTGGTCAACACTTGCTTTCTAACTTCAGAAATTAGACAAATCAAGTGTATGTGGTCGTTCAAGTATTAAAGTGGCTCTTTTTATGAGTCGGGTATCGTACCCACAAGGACTCAAGATTAGATTAATTCGATCTTTCCAATACTTTCAATCCGAAACAAATTTTATCAAGAACAATGGAGTGAATATTTATATAATCTAAAATCTAATTAAAAACTTACCTAATGTGATTCAATTTCAAAGGGGTTTGAACAATGATTGGGTAAAGTCCAGGGCTGCAACTCACTTCAGGATTCATGCATACTATTTGATTAAATGGACATTAATTAACTATCAAATCAATGATCACAGGGTTAAATATATGATTATGGTCTCCCGACATCTAATCACCTACGACAAATGGCAGACTAACTACATCATTGAGCGGGGATAAGCTGGACCAATTACCAAGCATTACGATTTCGTCTTTTCTAATGACCAAGCACAGTCTCTAGGTATATCCCTATCCTAGATACAAATTGACTCAAATTTTTAAGAGAAAATTATGCTCCCCATGCCCTACGTTCTATCCTCTTATCCCTCTCCCGAGTTCAATTCAGATAAGATATTTATTTCAGTGGTGATCAATCACGAAATACGAAAAACAAGAACATTAGAGTGATTCATATGATAATTAATTTCAATCCATAAAACTTCAATAGAATACAATCATCCAGTAACCATAACCCTAGAACTAGGTAAATTAGTTACTCATAGCACAAATTTCGATTATGCAATGTTTAAATAACATAAAGAGATAAAAAATAAAAGATTTTAGGAATAACCCTAAGAACAGATGAAAAATCTCTCCAAATCATCGTTCTTCAAAACTCAGAAAAAGAATAATTAATAAACTAAAATCTAAGTCTATTTATATTTAAGTCAAAACGACCAAATCTGGCACCCAAGGGTGCGATGCGGAGGGACTTTTAAAATATAGTTCTTGGAAATCTTCTCTTCTCCGTGACGCGAGCACAAAATGGACCGTTCTATCTCAAATTCTAATTCATGACCAAGAATAAAATCCCTCTCTGCGATGCGAAGAGGATACATACCTTCCTTAATCTTCAATTTTCGTTCTTCTTTCTTGTTGCTCATTTACTTGGATCCTTTCGTGCTTCCCAATGCTTGTTTCAGTGCTCGTTCCTTCATTTATGCTTACCTACACAACTAGTCATGTTGGTTAGTATAAATGAATTCAAATGACTCGACACTACTATCAATTAATAGAAAATGTAACATCTAGAAAAATGAAATAACTAGAAAAGAGTTAAAATTGGGGAAAGAATCATTTTTGGAAAGTATGTGAAAATTTGGAAAATTGTGAAGTATGTTAGTTGAGTTTTTGGCCAACTTCAAACTACCATAACTCCTAGTTCGGGATGATTTAAGTGTGTTTCCAGATATCGTAGGAAATATCATGGAATAATCTTTCCAACCCCACCGAGTTTGCGCGATTTCAAGTTCGTATGAGTGAGTTATGCCTATTGGAAGTTGGGCTGTTCAAATAAAGAAATGTCCAACCCGGATTTTAAAGGTTGTTTTGGTGTTTTCCATACCATATTATTTTAATTCGTTTTAGTGGATTAATAAGGGTCAAAACTGAATTGGTTAATTTTGTGCAAATTGGAAAAAGAGTTAGGGTTTTGAAGAGAAAATAAGAAGAGGAAAGAGGAGAAAAGAGAAGAGAAGGAGCAAGAATCGTCAAGATCTGCAAGAATCGCTTGTGGATTTTGTCAAGGGGTGATCCCTACGAGGTATGTGAGTTCACATAGCGTTGGGTTAGTTCACCCACACACCAATCATGATTCAACTCAGCAAAGTTAGTAGATTCGAAAGTAAAATCCCTTTAATTCTTGATGAAGTTCGTTTGAATTCTTGTGGGTTGTGTTGTTGGAGTTTTCTTGAGATTGATTCATGTTTTTAGTTGTGTTTTTCGAGTAGAATCTGATGTATATTGAGGGTATAAGTGATTATAAGTGTTTGGGGGAATAACTAAGTTGATTGGGAGGGTTTAGAGTTGAAAAATGAAGAAGAAAAATTGGGATTTTTTGGGAAAGGGGCAGGAGAGCCGCGCCTCTCAGTGCGCCCCAAAACAGTCTCTGAATGTTGGGCTCTGCGGCGCCGTGCCAGCCAGATTGCCCCAACTTGGTCTCTGAATTTCAAGGGTTGACGCCCCGCACCTCTTAGAGCACCAGGGACGTCAGTTCTCCCCATTCGTTCCCCATATTTTCGTATGTTTCTTAGTTGATTCCAACACTCTTAGGTACATCTAAACATCGTGAAATCATCCATAAACATGAGATCATGAACCTTGAATCCATACTTCAATTCAAGAAAAGTTAAGAGTCAAGTCTAGAAGTTAAGAAACAAGTCAAAGAGAAGTTTTTAAAGTTTTCAAAAGTCTTTCACAAACATTTTAACTTTGTTTTAAGACTTAAGTTTCAAGTTAAGCAAAGAGTAAAGAGTTGAGTTCAATTCTCAAAAAGCTATAAGGGAACTAAGTATTCCCAAGAGTTTAAAATGTTATCACATTTGAACACCGTAGCTTTGACTGTAGAATGGTCAACAAGACGTAATTTCCTTTTTCTTATTGTAGCCTCTACTTGATTTTTTCCTTTCTTTTGTCAATGATTATACACTACTACTACAGTACTACATATTCATAGAGTTGCAGGGGATCTCCCATTGGGAGTCTCAGGTTTGAAATCTTGCTACATGCTTTCTCATCGGGGATTGTCTAGTGCAGTATCTCTCCTATGTGGTTTGTGGGAGAGTTTTACTCCATCAACCCTAAGAAGAGTAGTGTTTGTGGGTTCCCTTATCATAAATAAAAAAGAAAATGAAATGATGAAGGGTAGAGGGTGGACCCATGATCTGATGAGTTTTTAACTCTTCGCCATTGACCACGGGGATTCTTGGCTATAAAAAAGGGTAAAAATAGTGAACAACAACAATGACATATATGCTTTTATTTTATTGGATCACTATCAATTTTTTATTCATGGAAAGAGTACAACAAAATAGTGTAATTCTACTAGTGGTGTCTACAGTGTCAGCTCAAAAAAGTTATATAGATTTGTAAAATTAATTGTAATTACAATATTATCCAACACAGAGTGCACTTTTGAATGGTAACCAAAAATATTGTGTTGGAGATTCATACTTTACAATAGTATAAGATTAAAAGATGGAAATATTAGCATATAACCAAATACCCAATCAATACCCCAGTGTAAAGTGGGAAACTTAACTTTCTTAGACAAGTACATTTGGAGGGAAGTTAAAATGTACTAACATACCTAAAATATTTAACACTATCCCAAATTTGCCTGAAATTTAATGATATAAGCAATCAAGTTCTTTAATATTTGTGCTTTCCTCAATTTTTGTTTTGTTTGTAGTAACTTTAGGTTCTACAGTTCAGACCGGAATTGCAAATGGAGGTGACCGGCAGGAAGAAGTTTATGAAAAGGTATTGTTTGGAATGGTATTTTTTATCTGCACGGGATTTTGAAAACTGTGGAAATTTGATGTGAATTTTGATAAACTGGCTGGTTATAACATTATAAGAAATAGATGAATATTTTTGAAATATTGCCTATGATTTTAGAGTAACAGAGGAGGTTTACCATACCAATTGTTTAGTTAAATTCATGGTCGTACCCCTCCCCGCAAGGTGCTTTATGTATTCCGTTTCTTAAGACGAAATAAAAAATTGAGCATAATAATGGGTAACTTGTTAGAAACGGGTATATTGTCAATTGAAGAGTACTAATGCAACTACATCTCAATCCCAAGCAAGTTGAGGTTGCCTATATGAATCTCACTGTAGACGACGCTCTATTTAAGCTTGTCTTGGTTCAATATTGTCAACAACAAAAAAAATAGTTTCACAAGCACTGAAATAATTGAAAAGTGAAGTATTATTTGATAAATTACCTGATTATAGAAAATTAGTTGTTGAATGTTGTGATCGTATTAACAAGTTTGAACCTGTGACACCCCTCTAACCCATACGTCACAAATTCACTCTTACATCATTTTTAAAAAAGTCTTTTTTTATGACTAGGGAACCCGCAGTCACTATCCTTAGAGTTCGCACAAAGTAAACCTCGTCCACATACCACATAGGAGAGATAAACCACACTAAACAACCCTGTGCGACAAGCTCGATTGAGAAAGCATGTAGGAACATTTTAAACCTGTGACTTTTCTATGAATATGAAGTAGAGGTAGTAGTTAATTATCCAAACAATTGTGTTGGAAGTTGGTGAGATTTTTGTCACATCACCTTGCATGGCCCCTGTACGGGTTGCATTGATGGATTAGTTTGACCATCAAGAGATTGTGGTTGCTGAAGCTGCACGGAAGACTGAGGAAGTTGCTCCTGCACTGGAGAAGTAAGCTTTTCCGTCTTATTGGGTGGGACTACGAAAAAACTCTATGTGCTTCTCATCCTAAAACATTTTCTCCTTGCGAGTAAGTTGAATATGATGCTTGTTAAGACAAAAAAAATACAGAATGCGTTCCAATGTCATCTTGGACATCTTGAACTTTACAATTTGCTCATTTGTAAGATGCTGATGAAGAGAGTCATGCGTAAAATCAAAAACAAAAATCAGTTATTTCATGCTCAAAAGTTTGCTAAGGGCATGAAATAACTGCTTTTGTTTCTGATTTTAAGCATGACTCTCTTCATCAGCATCTTACAAATGAGCAAATTGTAAAGTTCAAGATGTCCAAGTTGACATTGGAACGCATTCTGTGTTTCTTGGGGCTTAACAAGCATCATATTCAACTTACTCACAAGGAGAAAATGCTTTTGGTTGAGAAGCACATATTTTTTTCTTAGTCCCAATAAGACGGAAAAGCCTACTTCTCCTGTGCAGGAGCAACTTCCTCAGTCTTCTGTGCAGCTTCAACAACCACAATCTCTTGATGGTCAAACTAATCCATCGATGCAACTCGTACAGGGCCCCTGGAAGGTTATGTGACAAAAGTCTCACCAACTTCCAACATAATTGTTTGGATAATTCATTATTACTTGATCTACTTCATATTCGTAGAAAACTCTCAGGTTTAAAATGTTCCTGCATGCTTTCTCAATCGGGCTTGTCGCACATGGTTGTTTAGTGTGGTTTATCTCTCCTATGTGGTATATGGACGAGGTTTACTTTGTGCGAATCCTAAGGATAGCGATTGCGGGTTCCCTAATCATAAAAAAGATCTTTTAAAAAATGATGTAAGAGTGAATTTGTGACGTATGGATTAGAGGAGTGTCACAGGTTCAAACTTGCTATAGTCTAAAGCCGTTATTTAAGTGAGTGGAGAAGGGTAGAGCGTGGACCCATTATCAGTCAATTTTCTAACTCTGCGCCATTGGCCTCGGGATTTCTCAGCTATAAAAAAGGGTAAAGAATAATGAACAACAACATACTTAGTATTATCCTACTAGTGGGGTTCGGGGAGGGTAAGATGCTTGCATATTTTACCCTACCTTTGTGGGGTAGATAGACCGCTCAAAAGAAGTGTATTAATTCGTAAAATTAATTGTAATTACAATATTATCCAACACAAAATGAACTTATGAATGGTAATCAAAATTGTGTGGGAGGTTTGTACTTTTTTAATAGTATAGATTGAAATATTAATATATAATCAAATACCCAATCAATACCCTAGTGTAAAATGGGAAACTTAAGTGTCTTAGACAAGTACATTCGGAGGGAAGTTAAAATGTATTAATATACCTGAAATATCTTACACTAACCAAAAATTTTCCTGAATTTTTTATGATGTAAGCAATCAACTTCTGTAATATTTGTTTTATCCTCAATTTTTGTTTTATTTGTAGCACCTTTATATTCTACAGCTCAAACGGGAAATGCAAATGGAGTTGATTGGCAGGAAGCGGTTTACCCAAAGGTATTGTTTGCAAATGTATTTTCATTTGCACAAGATTTTGAAAACTGTTGAACTTACATATGTGGATTTTGATAAACTGATTGGCAGGAAGAGGTTTACCAAAAGGTATTGTTTGCAAGGGTATTTTCATTTGCACAAGATTTTGAAAACTGTTGAACTTACATATGTGGATTTTGATAAACTAGCTGGTTATAACATTATAAGAAATAGTTGAATGTTTTGAAATGTTTCCTATGATTATAGAGTAATAGAAGAGGTTAACCATACCAAGTGTTTAGCTAAATTCATGGTCGTACCCCTCCCCCGCAAGGTACTTTATGTATTCCATTTTTTAGAGGAAACAAATATTTAAGATGTTACTAGATAACTTGTTAGAAACTGGTATATTCTCAATTTAGAAGTACAACTACAACTACACCTTAATCCCAAACAAGTTGAGGTCGGTTATATGAATCCTCACCGTCAATGGTGCTCTGTTTAAGCTTGTCTACGTACAATATTGTCAACGACAAAAAATAAGTTTCACAAGCACTGGCATAATTGAGAAGTCAGGTACTCTTTGATAAATTAATTGATTACAGAAAACTAGTTGTTGAATACTAAGATCACATCATCTTAATTCATGAGGTAATATGTTTGTAAGTTTGGATCAAAGTCTTCTTAGTATGTCACCAATTTGCTTTACTAGCTAGGAATAAGTTGGAATACTTTGACTTCTTCAAGAATAAACATGTAACACTAACATGCTTTGTATACTCCATTCTTGTCGTTTTTCACTTGTGAAGGGTGTAAAGTTAAAAAAATTTAGAAAATGATGATTTCCATTAAACCGTATTATATCTCCAAACCCAACTTTTAAAAAGTATATTCTAATACTTCTTGATTGGGCTGGTCTATGATCACATTATGGAAGCAAACCTCAGTTGCTTATTTTACCATCTACATGTTAATCAATTGTAGTCTTCCTCTTTTACTTCACTTTTAACCTTTTTATCTGGAAGGTTCTTTTGTGAGGATCTGTAGTTTGTTCTTTATTGCATCGTACAATTGATCTAATTATCACCTAATCATATGCGAATGTGTTCTTGACATTTCTTTCGGGGAAGGAATTAAGGCCTCCCGGGTTCTTCAGGCAAGGACTTGATTTATCTGAAATTAAAGAGCACTTGAGTCAATATTCTGCTTAATTCGGGAACCTTGCGAGCTATGTTATTTGTCTCTTTATGCCATTTCTTGAATTTTAATTCCTCCCTTTTTCTTTGCTGTGGGAGGTACTTGAAGCTGTTCAAAAGTTTGCTAAGGGAAAGAAATAGGACTGACTAAACTGTTTTTTGTTTCTGATTTTAAGCAGGACTCTCTTCATCAGCATCTTACAAATGAGCAAATTGTACAGCTCAAGATGTTCAAGATGACATTGAAACACATTCTGTGTTTCTTGGGGCTTAACAAGCATGATATTCAACCTGCTCACAAAGAGAAACTGCTTTTGGTTGAGAAGCAAATAGATTTCTTTCTTAGTCCCTATCAGCTGTGAATGCCTACTTCTTCTCCAGTGCAGGAGCAACTTCCTCAGTCTTCCATGCAGCTTCAGTGACCACAATCTGTTGATGGTCAAACTAATCCATCGATGCAACCCGTACATGAAAATCTCGGATCCCTACAGCAAAATTCAAACACCCTGCGACAGTCACTCCCTAAGCAGCGTGAGCAGAAAATGTTGCAGAACCAGCAATTAAGACAGTTGCACCACCATGGACAAATGCAGCAACAACCTTTTCAAAGACAGCAGTTAATGAAACAACAGAACGAGCAGCAAATGTTGTAGAACAAGCAATTAAGACTGTTGCACCACCATCGACAAATGCAGCAGCAACCTTTTCAAAGGCAACAGTTAATGATACAGTAGCACGAGCAGCAAATGTTGCAGAACCAGCAATTAAGACAACAGTACCACCATCGGCAGATGCAGCAACAACTTTTTCAAAGATAGAAGTTAATGCAATAGCAGCAAGCAAAGCAACAGTAGACCATGCTATTGCTAACCCACCATTTGTCACAGCTTCAACAGTCTTCCATGCAGCTTCAGCAACCACAATCCCTTGATGGTCCAATCTAATCCACAGATGCAATCCGTGCAGGGTTCCATGGATGGCAATGCAACAAAACAATATTGCCGACTTGCAACATGATTGTTTGGATAATTCAATTGTTTATGTATCGCACTCGTGAACACATGCACCCTTTCATAGAATATGTGAAATAATGGAATAAAACATTTAATGATAATTATTGATGTTCTTTTTCCCCTTTCAGAAATCTTGAGATAGCTATGACTAGCAAAAATTGTAATATCTAAGTGACTAAAATTACTCATCTGGTGTATTGTTCTAAGATCTCACGTGTTCAAAATTAATAATCCATTGCCATTTGTAAATCTTTTCAGTTACTACTGTAGTACTGTTATCTCAAATTTTCATATGAATTCTCTATCTTAAGGACCAAAATTTTAATTATCCGTTCATTATTTTATATAATTTAACAATGGAGAAAACTTTTGAAATTTTTTTTATTTGTCTTTTCTTTTAAAATTAAGTTCTAAATTCAATATTATAGGTTAATTTCTTATATGGTCACGCACCCAACCTTTCTAGTGGAGCAATCTCATGGTTAAGAATGTGACACATCAATCATTTGTATTGAAGTAAGGTTGATTGCGGACGATAGTTATACATCCGCCAATAGTCAAGATTGAAAAATTGATATTTATGTTCTTTAACTTTAGGTGTGAACAAATAAATATTTAAACTTGTATAAAATTGAAAAAGTAGACACATATATCCTATTTCGCTAAACAAAAGTGATTTTTGGAATTAAGGCTAAACAAAAGTGAGTAATGAATCCACTCAAGTTGTCCCATTAGAAGAACTTTGAACAAAATTGTATACGTCCTATTTAATTAATTATAGTATGTTTGGTACGAAGGAAAATGTTTTCCTAGAATTGGGACCTGACCTCGATCCTAACACTTGAATCGGGATACGATTTCTATGACTGATTGGGACTCAATCACGAAATTTGACTTAGGACCTGATCCCGACTTCCGATTTGGGACCTTACATTACAACTGGGATCCCCACTCTGACCCCAACTTCATTGATAACTTATCACCTTTGAGTTAGAAGTATAGTAACAAAAAGAAGAATGTTGGGGTCTTCTAATGAAAGAAAGAAATGGTAATTGAATTAATAATCGTAGTTACTAGACTAACACTTTAATGATAATATTTGTTGATGGGTCTTATTATGTTTGATCTTAATGGCATTGAATAAAGGATCTTAATGCTTGCTTGGAGAGCGCAAATAATTTTTAAATGGTAAATCAATAACATTAGATTTAGTTATTTCCTTCTTTTTTATTTTCACGGATTGATTTGGTCTATTTCCGAGCTATAGCATAATTAAGTGACTTTCTTATATTATAAAATAGAGCTGAATAACTTTTTATAACAATCATTATTAGATGTGTGACATTTATGTTACAAAACAAAGTGGACTGAGTTAACCACAAAGAATGAACAAATTCAACACAAGGGTTGACATATAAGCCGATATAGAAAGGGGGAATAAGAAATAAAACCTACACAATTATTTGTCTTTTACTTCGGAGTATATGGAAATTACGGTTTACACTTTGCGGGGAATTCCTTTACAAATTGATGTGGTGTGTATTATTTCTTGATGTCCACATTTATTTAAATATAACAATACTCTTAAACAATTGCTGCATCAATACAATGAAGTGAAGTTGAGCTTATGATGAATAGATGCGTAGATGTCTATTGCGGGAAAATATACTTTGACTACAATCATGACGATTAAAGATCGTCAGGTGTATGGTGGAGGTAGCAGCACTAAATCCAACACATGCATGCATAAACACCTAAGCAATACAAGATCAACCTGTGCAGATTCAATACAAAATCCAACACTTGTGCCTCATTAATTGGGATTTAATCTTGGTCGATTATTTGCCGAGTAGTTACTCACCTTCTGTGATTCAGCTTCGAATTAAGCTATATTAAATAAGATCATTACATACCCTGAATTAATTATCCACTAAGTATTGTTATCCAGTATTGTTATCTAACAAAAATAACACTATAATCTCGATTAGTTATCCCAATCCCTCGTATGTCTTAGTGTAATCCTACTAGTGAGATATCTTCCGACGAGCTCTTAGGGTAAGAGAGTCACATTTTACTTGTACATAGACTCTTAGCATAAAAGAAGTGTAAAAATTAATTGTAATAACAATATTATCAAACACATGTGCACTTGTGAATGGTAATCAAATTTTGTGTCGGAGGTTCGTAATTTTTTAATAGTATAGATTAAAAGATAGAAATATTAATATATTACCAAATACCCAATAAAAGTGGAAACTTAACTTTCTTAGACAAGTACATTTGGACAGAAGGGTGTGGCGTACTGGTCAATGAAGTGGTTGAGAACTATGAGATCTCATGTTTGTATCCAAGTGGAGACAAAAAAAATACTAGGTGATTCTTTCCATCTTTAATAACCTAAAAAATATTAGGTGATTTCTTCCCATCTTTCATGTCCTTAGTGGACAGAGTTACCTAGTATGGTGGGAGGTGCTCGGACACAACGGTCATAAAAAAATGTATTAATATGCCTGAAATATGTAACATTGTCCCAAAATTTGGCTGAATTTTTTATGATGTAAGCAATCAAGTTCTTTAATATTTGTGTTATCCTCAAGTTTTGCTTTACTTTTAGCACCTTTACATTCTACATTTCAGACGGAAAATGCTAATAGAGCTGATTGGCAGGAAGAGGTATATCAAAAGGTATTGTTTGCAATGATACTTTTTATTTGCACAAGATTTTGACAACTGCGAAAATTTGATATGTAGATTTTGATAAACTGGCTGGTTATAACATTATAAAAAATAGTTGAATGTTTAGAAATATTTCCTATTTGTGCAAGAAGTATATATCTGAATATATGACTATGTGAAGATGTTTTATGTGAAAAGACATCCGTTCATCTGTATTAGTTGGTATACTTTTTATGTTTTCTTATTTTATTTCTTATAATAGAGAATTCAATGCTTCCGTCTTCAAAAGTCGTCCTTCTCTACATACGCGACTTGGTTTATTAGCTAGTAATAAGTTGGACTACTAAACAAGAAAGATAATTCGGCACTAAGTAACTTGGTAATCAACATATTATGACTGTTGCTAGCTTTCCTAGATTCTTTAAGTAAGTCTAATCTTTCTATAACTTCTTTCTTAATTTGTACTAACATTATGGGTGTGTTTGGTATGAAGGGAAATGTTTTCCTAAAAAATGTTTTCCTGAAAAACAAGTAGATTTTTAACTTATTTTCTCATGTTTGGTTGGTGAGTAGAAATATTTTCCGAAAAAGATTTTTAGTGTTTGATTTATAAATGAAAAATGTTTTTGAGAAATATCATTTATTTTTACTAGAGTAGAAAATAATTTTTGAAATTAAAAATATTTTTTTAAAACAAACTTAATTTTTTTGGGGGTGGGGTGGGGGGGATGGCGCGAGAGGGGGGGGGTTGAGGGTAGGGGTGAAAATAAAAATTTGAAGTTGAAAATATTTTTTAAAAACAAACTTCAAATATTTTTTGGGGGGTGTGGGGGGGAGGGGGTCGAGGGTAGAGGTGAAAAATGAAATTTTGAAGTTGAAAATATTTTTTAAAAACAAACTTAATTTTTTTCTTTTGGGGATGGGTCGAGAGTAGGGGAGGAAAAATTCGAGGGTAGGGGTGAAAAAATAAAAAATTGAAGTAGAAAATATTTTTTAAAAATAATTTTTTTTTTTGAAAGGGTTGGGGGGCTGATGGGGGGGGAGAGGGTAGGGGTGGGGGGGGGGGTAAAATGAAAAAAATTAAAATTAGAAATATCTTTTAAAAACAACTTTTAATGTTATTTTTTTGGGGGGGTGGTAGGGGGCTAGGGGTAGGGGTGAGGGTGGGGTAGAAAAATAGAAGTTAATTCTTTTTAGAAAAAAACAAGCTTTAATTTTTTTTTGGGGGTGGGGGTGGTTGGGGGGCTGGTTTGAGGGTAGAGACAAAATAAATTGATTTTTTCAAAAAAACAAATTGTAATTTGAAGTTGCAAGAGAGTTTTGGAAAATGTTTTCCTTAAGTTTTGAAGGGAAGTCATTTTCCTTAAATTTGAGAAAAATGAGTTGATTTGAAAAACATTTTCCAAAACATTTAACCAAATCAAACATGAGAAAATTAGAAAACATTCCTACCAAACACACCCTATATCAGTATTCACTGATGATCCACTAAAAATCTTCCAGGTCCTTGCTTTCCATGATAGATCACTGCTCCCCAAATAGCTGTGATCACTTCCTTCTGACACTACTTCCACTTCTTCCTGTTAGAAAATGAGATATTTCTAGTTGGTTTTTGTTAAATGGTTCTTTTAAAATATTATGTTTAGTATGTAAAGGAAAGGTAGTCCTTGTTTTATGGAATATGTTTTGTAAGAAAGTCAATAGGGGTTGGATATGTATGGTCCTCTACTTACTTTGGAAAAGCTTATGTAGATATATGTGTGTGTATGCTTTTCGAAATCTGAAAAATGTATGAAAAGTACTGATGTTGAACTAAGTCATTTCTTCTTTCCAGTTTCTATTACTAACAGTGGTATCAAGAGCCCTTCTTCTTGAGGGATCTGTGAAGGCAAGAAAGCTAAGGTTTTTTCTCCTTCTAAGGTGAGAGCTGAACAACAGTAACATGGCATCCAACGGCTTTTTGGGTGCAGGACCTCCTATGTTTACATGAAAAAATTATCACATATGGGTAATAAATATGAAGGCTTATCTCAAAGCTCTTAGTGTATGGGAAACAATTGAAAGTAAAAATGATCCTCTTCCACTTGGACCAAATCCAACAGTTGCACAAATGAAGATTTATGAAGATGCAAAGTCAAGGAAACCCAAGGCTCTCACATGTCTTAATTCAACACTTTCACATGTGATTTTCAAAAGAATAATATCTTGTGAAACACCTAAAGAAGTATGGGAGAAGCTAAAAGAGGAGTTTGATGGAAGTGACAGAGTGAAGACTGTCAAACTTTTAACTCTCAAAAGAGAATTTGAGATGTTAAGGATGAAAGAAGGAGATATTGTGAAAGAGTATTCTGCCAAACTTGTCGAGATTGTTAACAAAATAAGGTTGTTTGGTGAAACCTTTCCAGATTCAAAGGTGGTGGAGAAGATGATGATAAGCTTACCAGCAAGGTTCGAGTCCAAAATTTCAGCAATAGAACTTTATCTGTGGCGGAACTGATCAGCAAGTTGCAAGCCCAAGAACAAAGATCAAGTATAAGAGATGAAGAAGTAGTAGAAGTGGTATTTCAGGCACAACATAAAGGCAAACAACCTATGAAGGACAATGG